>PVIR01045465.1:0-10701 GCA_004026965.1 Petromus typicus
TTATAAAATATACTGTGATCATTGATATAACCTAACAGAACAACTTGCAAACCCCGTAGTAGTATCTGCTTTGAAAATGTCATTAGATTTGATTATTTGACTCTACTTTCAAATACCCTCATATTTACATATATGCATATATAAAATATGGAATCTAGCAGTGTTTTCTTTGTTGTTTTATAAATATTATTTAATATCAGCAGTCAAATAAAAGAATAAGATGCTGTTATAATTTTAGACATTTATTTTCAGTTGGAATATGTTTGTGGCTTAGTCAAGAAATATAAATCTTTGTCATTTTTCTCAGAATTTACATTCAAATTCACTTTTGTGCTGTTTCCAGGGTTAGATGGTATTGGTTTGGCATTTGGGGCAGGAGCCCACATCACTGAATTACAGCTTGTTTTGAGTATTTCCTTTAGTGTGTAAGGGACTAAAGCTTTCACAAGTTAGATTTAAAACACATTAGAGGGCCGGGGAGTTAGCTCAGTGGTTCCGGCGCCTGTCTTGCAAGCACAAGGACCCGGGTTCGATTCCCCAGTAACCACATAACAATACTGGGTGTGGAGACCCACACCCAGCAACAACCAGTACCACATATCACAGTGCCGGGCGTGGTGGCTCACGCCTGTAATCCCAGCACTCGGGAGGCAGAGGCAGAGGCAGGAGGATTGTGATGTGAGTTGGAGGCTGAGCTCAGGGCCAGCCTGAACCACAAAGCGAGACCCTGTCTCAAAAAACCTAAAAAAAATAAATAAAATAAAAAATAAAACACATTAGAAATGTAAGACCTATGGTGAGTATTTTTTTTAATTGAAGAATTTTCTCTTTAAGTACTGTGAACTTTCAGTTGGGAAACTGTTATGTTGAAAAGTTTGTTTTTATTTATAGCATTTTAATGCTTGCTTTTCCTTAGATTTATCAAATGACTTGAACTTGAAAATGGTGTTATTAAGTTACACATTTATGGAGAATGGTAATCTCACCCACGTATATGCATTACTTGCATTGGTTTTTCCCCCAGAATGCTTACTGTTTATCTATTGTAAATATTTATCTATTGTTACACTTTAGTTATCATTTTCAAATCTTGTTTTGGTATCTTTCTTTTGCATAAATGTATACAGTGACTAAATCTTACTTTTTTTATTGGTTCATTTTATCTATACATTATGAACATATTCAGCATTGAGGGTTTGTACCGTACATGACACATATTGAGTTTCATTTTTTCCCAATCCCCTACCCTCCCTACAGCTTCTCACCCCTGTATACATAATCTTTGTTTCTTTTTTTATCATCAAATTTTTCTTTTCCTTCTTTAATTTCTCCTACCACCCTTTACTATGGTTTTTGTAGCGTCTCCTGAGATTATAATAAACCAGTTATTTATTTAGCATAATAGTGACCAAACTCTTCTTATTTCAGTATTAGTCAGAATGTATGTCAAATATCAGTTATTTTTATTGGACTTTTTGAGAGAAAAGTAATTTTTAATAGGAACTACATTGTTAAGTATAACCTAATTTTGTCTTCTTTCATTTTAAAATCTCATTGTTATTTCCCTTAACAGATCACATAGATGCATTAGTTTATTTGTTTTATTTTCTATTGCCTAACTTTAGAACATTTTTTATAAGTTTTTAAAATTTTAAAGAATTGATAGCTAGTTTTTCATGTCTGGGTGGACATACAAACATGTTTTGTAGTATTAAACTACATCAAACCCCAACTTTAACCAAATAACCCAACAAACATTAAGACTTTTAGAGAATCAAACAGCTTTTTTAGGAACTGCAATCAAATGTTCTATATACATAAACTAATCAGGACTATTTCATATCTTCCTTTATTATTTCCCTCGAATTTTGAACTTAGCAAAAAGAAATAATAGGAAACCAAAGTCTGCTCTAACTCACTAAACCAACAGTCTTAAAGTACATTTGACTATGTCCTTGCAGGAATAAAAATGTCCCCCAAATCTTCAACTGGAAGATGGGGCCCTCCTACAGGAGACTTTAATTGTCTTTCTCTTTTTTTCTCTGCAGGAGTCACACAGCACAAGTTTTTAACAAAACCAGTATTAGTGGGAAGATCAAAACCAAAATTCTAATATGCTTAGTATTTGACCAACTCTTTATAAAGTTATTCAGACCTGTTAAACAAAATTTAAAGTAGTAGAATGTAATATTCTGGAAGGAAATTATACAATATAACATAAAATTCCAAAGATTTACCCTGTGGTAGATATTTATTATAAAAAAGTTAACTGACTTTCTACAGAACTATTTATTCATTTTGGTTATGACTTAGTTCATTTATGTGTAACCACTTTTCCAATCCAAGACTACTGTTTATAATATGTATATCATATTGCATCAGAATATTTATCTTCAGCATTATTTTCATTTTACCCTTGGTATATGTAAATTTATGGTATCATGAATAATTGATGACTGATAG
Organism: Petromus typicus; assembly: GCA_004026965.1. Classification (NCBI taxonomy): domain Eukaryota; kingdom Metazoa; phylum Chordata; class Mammalia; order Rodentia; family Petromuridae; genus Petromus; species Petromus typicus. The sequence goes on from PVIR01045465.1 coordinate 2,464, forward strand.
TACATCATGAAGAATAAAATAGGTTCTAAAAGTTTTACCATCTTTCTGGTTGTGTTTAGTTTGATTTTTAAATTTGGTTTTGTGTATGTGTTTGACTGAATTTAATAAGTGGTGCGTCCTTGGGCTTGAGAGCAGAAGCCACTGAGCATATGCTTAGAAGCTTAGGATATAAATGGTTTACTTATTGATATAAGGAAACCTAACATAAATGTATACAATTCATTTTTTCCTCTTACAGAATTATTGCCAATATAAAATAGTTCATTACACAATTATATGGTCATGCTTTCCTAAATTATCAACGAGGAAGGATAAAAAAGTTTCAGACTTGGATTTAAGTAACAGTAGGTCAAATGTATATGTATGTGTGTATATGACTGTGTGTGTTTCTATGTATATACAACATTATTGTATATACAATATCATTCACAGGACAGTTCCTTCCATCAAGATTTCCTTCTGTTATCCTTTGATGTGTAAATTATAGATTTTCATTTCTATTTTGAGTGAACAAATGACTCCCTATTAAAATGTTAATATCTTCTGGTCACTTATTTCCTCCCTTCACCTTTTAAACACAAAATTTTGTCCCGTTTGAAGAAAAGGACAAATTCAAGATGGAAAAATATGGAAAATATGAAGGCACACGGTTCTTGATGTCAGTGGAAAGGTCAGAGTAAGAAGCAATAATAAATGCAGGAATGAATGTTCATCAAAAATAAGATTGTTCTAATAGAAAACTTGGTTTTAGAAAAGGTTTACAATGGTTGAGGTGAAGGAACAGAGTATTTCTACCCAGGGAATGAAATATCAGATTTTCTGAGTCCTGCTTCAGCCAGTATGAGCTGGCTATGGTAATGGTTGAGACCTTAACTTTGAACCTAGACCCTAATATGTATCGTCAGGGAATTTTATGAGCCTCAGTCTCTACAGACTCCTACAATTGTTGCCATGATCAAGCAAGACTGAATGTATGAAATGAATTTGTAAGACACGTGGTCTGTTAATACACATTTGACTGATTTTTATAACCATCCATTACTTTAAACAAACATGCCGTATATTTTAAATATGGCACACCAATACTTTATTATAATTAGCTAAAGAAAAACCAGGATAAACCCTTCTTCAACCTTGCCTGCAGATTCCTTTATTAATTAAATTATTCTAATTAGAAAAATGAACTCCAAAGGTAATCAAATAAATGTGACCCAGAATGGAATAACTTAAAGCTACGTATATTATGATTCATTATGCTTAAATATTAGATTTCATAATACCTTCATGGATGGGCTAGCTGTTTGGTTTCAGCCATCTAAAGTTTCTAACTAGAAGTCAGTATATTTAACTTCATTTGACTTTGTAGCATTTATTTTATTCCCATGAAAAACAGGATTCATTGCAAAGACAGCCTCCTGTATTCTGCAATTACTAATCATAATTCATCTGAATATTTTCTTTCAGCAAGTATCACATTAGCATTTTGAGGAGTTAAATGACTCATTTACAATTTTTTAAAAAAAAACAATGAAGTGATCAGATTTCTAGCACGTGTTCAGGTTAAATCCAGCTGGAAGCAGTTTCTTTCATGATTTGTGATTTATTGTTTTCTAAGATATTTTCACTTATACTGAAAAAGAAATTATGGCAGTCATTGCAGAAAATGACAAAGATATGCTATTTGAATTCAGTGCTCTTTTAGTTTTGATGATAAATGAAAAAATAAGATTAAAATATGTGAAAATAAAGTTTATAGGGCTGGATCTTTACTTTGACTAGGAGAAATACCCCATCAATTTGATGAGAATATTACATGAAACTTGAATAATTAAATTACATTCATAACTGAAAAAGAATAAGCATGCAGGTGAAGTTAGGCTTTCAAAGAGTATAACTGCATTTTGTGATCCTTTATTTCCTGAGCCTTCCATCGAAGGTTACCTGAGTCAACACAGAATGTTTCTGGAAGATGTCGTGGTTTTAGCCAATTATTTAAAACATAGTGTGCTTTCGTGCTCAGAAAAGACATAGACAAAGTACCTTGTCCATATTTCGTGCTTGTGGAAAGGACTTTCATTATGGTTCATTAATATGCAGTTGTAGAACCATGGACTACGTTGATCAAAATAATTTCTACTTTCATGAACTCAAAGGAAGTCTCCAAGAGCGATAAGGAATGGATTGAGGATGGATGATTTCCTTTCCTTCTTTTCTAGTTATTTCAGCTAAAGTTTAACATACAGCGAGACCAGATAGCACATGTCCATTTTTATCAGCATGTCCTGAACCATGTGCATAGTTACAGAAGTGTCCCAAGATTGCGGGAGTTATTCCTGAAAACGCAATAAACCTTATCTGTTATAGTATATTAATACTACATGTATTTATTTATTTGTAAATTTATTGGTACATTTTCATTTTACATATTTGATTTTTATTTTTTTCTTAACGCGTTCTAGTACACTTGGTCTCTTATATTCCCTGCTAGCAGGGAACAAATAGCAAGTATAAAAGAGTGCTCCAACATTAGTTTAGCAAAGTTAAAAATAAATTCTGTGTTAAAGCTACAAATGATGTTTGCTGCATTTATATAAAAACCAATAGTTATGTTTTCATCTTGATATAGAAATAGAAAGTGGCTCTTTTTTTTTTTTACTCCAAAGTAAATGCTTTACACATTTTGTAAAATGCTGACCAGCAGTTTGAATCTTAAACTTCAAGAAGTTCAGTGTTACAAGAATTGGTTTAAAATGACAGCAAGAGTGCTTTAGGTTAGACAAGCAGAATATTTTTTTATACAAGAAAATTTTCAAAATGGGCTGTACTAGAAAGTTATTACAAGCTCATTCCCAGGAGATCTCTGGGTCTCTAAGACTGAAATTTCTGAGACAGAAGTTAATCAAACCCTTTTATTGAGTATGCAGATCACTAGGGAGCCACATGGGATATTTCTTTCTTTACAGAGTTTACAACTGGATATAGATGAAACAAAATCAGACAAAAGCATGAAAATCTCCAAAATTGTCATTATACCCCAGATACAGGCACTTAATAAAACATATTGAATAAAGCTCAGAGTATAATTACAAGTATAAAAGAATGAGTAGTTATTTTCCTTTTTAGATGATGAATGAATTTCTTAGCGCCTCAGTGCAAATGTTTAGTTTCTGAGAAAATTAAAGGAAATTTTAAAATTTAGTCCCACCTTTTCATAATAACCAGCCAGATAGCTTATTTTCAATATTTGTCATACATAATCCAGTATTCTTTGTCTTATTTTCTAGTAGGCATAGATGTACTACCTCGCTAATTCTCAAAGAGAAGAAATGACATGGTGTGGAACAATCAATCTCTTCTCTTTCATGAGCTAAAATTACTTTGTTATAATCAAGTGAAAACTGTGTATTTTCTTTAGAATTTTGGAAAGATGACAGAAGCTTTCAAAGGGAGAATTGCAAATGTGGCTTGGGTTATCTTTCATCAGTCTTAAAGTCAAGTCGTCTCATATACTTCCTTTTATCTAACCAGTCAGCCACAAAGTATAATCTATTTTCTCACCATTAAATCCAGTGCCGTCCTCTGCTTCAGAACAGCAGTTGAACACAGTTCTCTACATGGAGGGCACTGCAGCTTAAACAGTGTTCTTTTGCAACACTTAGCAATGTCTGAACAGAACCTGTTTCACATATTCTTCACAATGGTCTGATAGTTAGACTCTACTGAAGATCTGATCAAAGGTAGTCTGAGTCACTGGATCCTTGGCTTTTCCAATTTTAACATCAGCCTTTGAGTGAAGATTTCAGAATGAAAAAGAGAACCCTACAACTTCGATGTGTACCTAGAAAAACAAAGCCATTGCTTTAACCATTGCTGACTTGTTAGGCTTTTCTCAAAGGTCTCAGCAGACAGAGAGCTCCTCAGTTACAGCCCCAGCACATTCCTCATCCTAATAGCCCCCTAAGCCTTGTGCTCTCAAAGCACTGAGTGCACTGTATGTGTCTGGTCCCACCACTGAGGGCAAAAAAGCTGAAGCAAAATGATGCCATCTGACTTTAAGGCAATTCCTTCTCTCTGTGGAAATATCTGCTTCTCATATTGAATCGATTCGCTGAGTGAAACTTGACCTCTTGTTATAGTGCATACACTTTGCAATGTACTCAAGTAATTCAAAATGAAATACCAGTTGTAGGTAGAAAATACAGAAATGCTACCAAACGGTGTCCAGCTTATTTAAAAATGAAAATGCCTTTAAAAATCTGCTTTTCTGTCCAGAGATGTATTAGTTTTTTCTGTTCATTGTAAGATAATTAACAGATTATGGATTGAACTGTAATGGTAGGCATCTACCTAGGATACACACATCGACTAACTTAAAGCAAAGAAAAACTTTCTGTTAAATAATGTTTTGTCCTCAAGTTCTAAAATGATGGTTTTGTGTCCTGAATTTCCTGCATGAGTTTGTGCAATTATGCATGTGTGCGTGTGTGTGTAGACAATTTGTTGGAGATGAAACATACTCATATTAACTTTTTGTCAGTATTTGTTAGGATGTAGAGAAACCAGGTTTAGGAGTATAAGAGATGCAAATATTTGGATGAAATTAATATATCATCACCTTTTAAAGTGTATATATTAAGCATTATTTTTATAAAATTTGCCAGTTTTAAACAATAACTTCTAACATGTACTGATCAAAACCATTTAATTCACATTGATAGAAAATGGGATGTTTTAGTAATGTAAAATTAGTTACTATGTTTATTAAAGTACCAGAAGATGACTTCTTTCTTGGAACTTCTTGTATTTGTTACATATATTTGCTGGAGAGCCATGCTAGGCCATTCTGCATACAGTAATGACTACACTTTAGCACAACAGTTTATTGAGTTCCTGATAAGGACTGACCACTGCATTTCTCTTTGTAGACTGCCAATTCATGTCAGTAATGTAGTTTTCTTTAAAATAAATTCTGTTTATATGAGCTTAGATATCTTGGATAAGAAAGACCTTAATGTATCTCATAAATATTGTATGTACTTATATGGAATTCTACCCTGCTGAATAATTTGTGTTAGACATCTTATTTCTCCAGATTTTTAAAAATTCAGGCAGTTGGTGTGAGGGTGGAGGTAGGAGGTATTGGCAGAGATAGTGCTGCTTCCTCGGATCTTTAATAAATGTAATTAGTTGAGTTTTATGCCTTGCCTTTTTTAATATTGAAGCAATTTTAATGAAAAGAGCAGTTGTTTGACTATATTATTTAATTAAACAGACTTTCCTCCCTTATTCTTAAAAAGGAAAGCAGTAATCAAGAACATAAAAAGAAAACAAAGATTAAAAATAATGGTCTGTAAACTTTGTAAAGTGCATAGGGAAACCTCATTAATTCTGGATATCTAAGGTCTAAATAAAATCAAAAGTAAATACAAGAAAATAGAAAAACAGAAATCCTTTGAAGAAAAACCACATCCCAAATTCATTCTAGATCTTTTTGTTCAATATATTTAATAGGTAATTATAAATAAAAGCCAGGCTGTTATCAGAACTAATACAGTAAATGGAGTAATAGCAAATGCTTCTCCATATGACCCAATGATATTGATATCTAAAAAGTTGGTCCTCCCTATGTGGACACTGTCCTCTTTCTAAATAGAAGGACATTTGAATTTTGCAGTAGTTAATAAATATGTGCCAACTTCTCTTAAATGAAGAATAGCAAAATACCCACCTCAGGAATCTTTCTCCCTCCCCCCTTTCCTACCATTTATTTACTGATTTATCACTTACACATTTATATATTTCTCAGAAATGGGCCTGCTCCTTTTACAAAGACACTACTGTTGTAGTCAAAGGCATAAAAGGAAAGAGTTCTTTGGTTGAACAGAAATTAATTAGGAAAAAATGAGGAAAGAAAGAGAAACTCTTAAGTCATTGGTTTTAGAAAACATTCTAACAGCTGTAATATGAGAGAACACACTAACACATTTTTTAATATAATTATATGAAAAAGACATTTTTATATTTCCCTCTCCTAGCATAAAAAGAGTTTTTGTCAAGCAGTAACAATTTATTCCTTATGGAGACTGCTGTATTATTGTCTGATGGCCATTTTAGATCCATAAAATGAAATGGATTAAAGAAAATTAAACAGTATTTTTAAGTGTCTACAGCTTGTGGCATGTTAACAACAATCCATATGAAACAGCACCACAAATGATGCATAGGTTTCCAAGCCGTTTCTGTACCTATTACTGTACTTAAATGTTTAACTCTGAAAGTTTGTTTTAAAATAGAATCTTGAAGATTTCAGTTATTTAGGAGCAGTAGAATGAGATACAAGCAAACACAAATGTGTATCAAACATTACACACATATGTTCCACACTAGCTTACAGTATTATAAATATTTCAAAACTTCATCACCAAGAGACGTGCTTTTGAGAAGCTGGGAAATTACACTGATTCAGAATTTGTCACCAGAATTCATGACCTTCTGTAAGTCAGTTAAACTAGTCCTCAGTTTCCGTATCTGTAGGTGACAGAGCTGAACGCCTCTTATTTCTTGTGATTCTCACTGATATCCAAGTAATCTGAAATTAGACACCGGGAAAGGGTTCCCTCCATCCCTAGACCCTTGATTACCTAGTAACCTCCTGTGCACAACCACCGTAGATATCCAGCCACCTACAGGAGGATTTTGTGAACTCTTCTATTCTTTTGCATATTATTAAATTAAATAATGAAAGATAAAGTGACAAAGAATAATGATTTGATAGTATCAAATGGTTAGAGGGCTAAAACACTAAATAATTGCAAAAGGAGGGAACCATGATAGGGTTCAGCGCGAGTCCATAAGTCTTCCGCAAAGCCTCTGGCCCTAGGGGGCGCTGTAGAGGTGCAGTGACTTGACTAATCACTCATCCACTTTATCACCTCTCTGCCATTTTTATCGTAATCATTATCTTAATTGTGTGTGACTCAACAATTTTTAAAGAAATGTCTAGTATAATTAAGAGAGGGTACACATAGTAAAACATTTAAGTAAAAGCTGAAGTCTGAATGCATAAAGCCAAATTAAATTCTTGTAATATTAAAACAAATCCATGTGTTACATTTTATATGACTCTCTCATATATGTTTTGTGCCCACCAGACTGTGAGATATCAGTATCCTCATTTTGTTTTACATTTGATAGAGTGTGGCAGGTGACTTTTGATGTATGATTCACTGTGGGCTTTCTTCCTATGCTAGAAGACTCTGTAACTCTAGCTTGGTGAGATTTTTCTGGATTAAGTGGGAATGATTGCCAAAGTGCCACCAATACATAGAATGCTTTACACTTTTGTCTCATACAAAAAATATTCTGTGAAGCACAGATTCTATAACGAATGGGAGATATTACATTTGTATATTATATCCATAAAATTTTAGCCTAATGGAGAAATACCAAAGTGTATAGTTTTGGAATTTTTTTTTTTTTAGATTATGCACACAAGAAAAAAGTAAGGAAAAGGGTCCAGTGAGAAATCAGATGTGGAGACTGTGCCACATGTGACCTCGAGATGAGAAGGCTGGTTTTATGTGTGGCACGAAGTCCCAGGCTCATTTCTGAGGCTTTTGTAGGCGTATGTCTGGGGGAGTCTGGTTTCAATTCACCCCCATACAACTCGTAAGTTGGTGGTCTGGAACACGTCCAGTGGGTGTGGACTGCAGTGTTTAAAGAAGGATAATTAGTCACGGCCATAAGTCTGCAGTCCCGTGTGTGTCTGTGCATGTGTGTGTGTGTGTGTGTGTGTGTGTGTGTGTGTGTGGTCAGCTGATGTGAATATGGAATATAGTCACAGAAACCCCTGGATCACAAGGGCGGCCATCCTGAGCGGAGCTGAAGTCGCCCCCACCGCAGCTGTTTAGCTGGATAAGTTGTGCAGCTGAATCTTTTCGAGTAAAGTTCTGTGGGTTCTTCCCTTAGAGTATTCTTTATTGTGCTTCTAGGATTTAATTTTCTTAGAAACCATCCTATTGTTTCCTGTAGAAAAAAATTACTAAAGTAAGTAATGAGATGCAATGATTAACAAATGTTATATTTTGAATTTTACATTGTTTTCTCATCACAGTGTACAATATACTTATTAATTTGAGTTTAGTTGTAAAATTAAAGAAAAAGATGCATTATTTCCTCGTTTTTACCCCTAAACATTACATTCTAGATCACTAGAAAGGACTCAATAGATACTTGCTG
>PVIR01045466.1:0-10712 GCA_004026965.1 Petromus typicus
TTAGTGCTAACTGAGACATTAGAGAATTTCTGTCTTCATGTATTCAGACTTCAGTAACAAAGTACCATAAACCGGGCAGTATATAAACAACAGAAATTTACTTCTTAAGGCTGAGGAAGCTGAGAAGTCCAAGATCAATGTCCGAGGTGATTCTGGTACTTTTGTTGGGGCCATTTATAGTTCATGGACTGTGTTAGGGATCTGTCCTCACAGGGTGGCAAGGGAAGGAGGTGTTCTGGGGTGTCTTCTGTAAGAATTCCATTCTTGGAGACTCTATCTTGATGATTCAAGGACATCTCAGAGACCCTCCTCCCAATAGTATCACACTGGTAATTTCGTTTCAGCTTATGAATTCTGGAGAGCTATAAGCATTCAGAGAATGGAAGTTTTCAGCAGTAGGAATGATCACCAGTATTGTTTCCTTCTAAGAAGTCAAGCAATAAGAGCACTGAAGAAAATGCTTGCTGAATGTAACAAAACAGTAGGCAGAACTCTAAGAGAGTGTCAGGTCATCACTGAAGCCGCTCACACTTCCGCTCTGTCAAATTCTCTCTCTCGGATGGACACAGGTGCACTGACTTTTCAACGGAATGTGGCAAAGGTGATGGTGTCAGAACGGTTCCAAATCCATTGATTTGAAACTGATCAAAATTGAAATTATTTTGGGTGCTTCTGACTTAGTTAGATGAAAGCATTTAGAAGAGGGCCAAGGTCCTCTCTGGAGGAGAGTGTCACCTTTAGATTGTCCATGCGACAAGGAGCTGCAGAAGACCTCCTGAAGTGAATGGGATCTCTATGTGGCAGGCAGCAAGTGAGGAAGCAGCACACCATATGAGCATGAAGAAGTGCATTCATTATACCAAGAGCTTGCATGAATTTCCAAGTAGATTCTCTTTCTCTACTTGAGTTTTTGTGAGAGATCAACCTGATGAGACCCCGGAAGCACAGAATCTGGGCCTCTGCTCTGTGCCAGGAGTCCTGACCCACAGAAACTGTGAGACAGTCAGTGGTGGTCTAAGCCACAAAGTTCACTGTAGTTTGCTACATCGTGATAGGAAACACTGGAGCAACATAAAGAGATTTCCTGTTGATGTGAATAAATGTTGTTTCAGTAGACCAACTGAGTGGGAAGTAGGTTGGGAGTGCAACTCAGTGAGTGGGAAAAAAGGAAGCACAGCCGGAAAACACAGACAGCTCTTCTAGAGATTTGCATAGGGCTCGAACAAGAACGTAGGCCTGTAGCTGAGTGGAGCTATGATTTTGACAGCAAGGCTTTACTTTAATAAAGAATAATTTGAGAATGTTTAAAAGTCTGTTTTTGGGCCAGGGGTGTAGCTCAGTGCTGCCTCCTGCTTGATCAGCACAGGGTCCTGAGTTCAATTCCCAGGCCCACAAACAACCAAACCAAACCAAACCAAAACAAAACAACCAAAAGCAAAAAGTTTATCAAGAACTAAATTATTTCTACTCAAAGTTTACTTGAGTATGAGATGCAGCACAGATAAATAAAATTAACAATAAGTAGTGAACCAAGAGCTTATTCTACTATTGAGTATATTGTAAAAGATTATAAAAGGTTATAAAAGAAAGCAGTATTAACTTAATATCAGCAAAACTTTCCTATGTGAAACATTTCTAGATGAAAAGGGTTCTTATTTCACCTGGAGCACCCTATAATATAAACAGATTTCCATTATTCCTTTCTATCTTAATTAAAGTAAGTCATTATTATTTGACTTATATGATGATTTTCCAAGATGGCAGCTTTCACTTGGCACTGAACAAAAGTCCTGGGCTAAGCCTGATATTGAATGTACAGAATCCCAGGGAAAGAACCATGCCATCTTTTAGATAAATGACCATTACAACTTATAACACTGCAGCAAGGTCAGCTTTATGGCAGTTGTTTACAACTGTTCCTTGCCTTAAATTATTTTTTCCTCTAAGTAGAAGTGATAATTTTTGTGGATTTGCATTTCTGCTATGATAGACATCACTTATTACTATCAAATAAAAGATTTCTTTGATAGGACAATTAAAAAAAGAGAGACAGAGAGGCAAAAGAGAATTTGCTATGTATGTGCCAGGCTCTGTACCAAGAACTTGCCTAATTAATTCTCAAGACAGTCCTACAAGCCACAATTTATCATCACCTTCCTTTTTTTAGTTAAATAAACTGTCATAGATTTGAAAAAAGATACCTGGAATCTTGCAGTTGGTCACATTAAGACATTAGAGATTAAATTCTTTTGGGTATTTCTGAAGTTATGTCTCAAACAGCATTATATGCTACTTTTATTAGAAAATGTTAGTGAATTTTTCTCATTAATTAATAATGTTCTATATGAGGACAAAAAACACTTCTCACTCTGCTAGCAAGGGATAATGAAAGCTTCTGAAGATTTATAATGAAAGCAACAGTTATGTTACACTTTCAGTAACATATTAGGTGTCCTAATGTATGCACCTCACATTAGACCCCAAGAAGCTCTGACAGTGAAATGTGCCTGTCAGAATTAGCATTCTGCATAGATAACTTATATAATCTGCGGTCAATCCCTTGACTTAGGGTGATGTTTGTCAGAGATGTGAAATCTGATCAGTGGGCCCTGTTCTTAGAAGATTTCATTCAGCAGGAACGCAGCTCTAGAAGCTGCCTCTGAGCAAGTTCTCTGGGGAGGAGGGCACTGCTGGTCTGGAGGGGATACGACTACTCTAGTTACCACCTTTATGAAACATCTTTTCCCTTCTCATTTTCAGTCTCTTTGTGCCCTTAAAGTGAGTATTTTAAGAGTTTACTGAACTGGATAATCCATTTAACCTCCTGTATTACCTCTGTCCTTCAGAATTGCAAGTTCCCATAAATGGCAAAATTCAAATACATTTTTTGTCATTATGGAATATGATTTGGTTCTTTAAAAATAATCATTTTAATACCATGAGGAAAATTAATACTTTGGGTCATCTTACAAACCGAAAATATGTGTATTATGTCAAAAGTCTCCAACAATCTACTGTATGATACAGACTATAAATAAATAAAATCTACAGATAAGAATGTAATCTAATATTTCATAATTTGAGATTGGACTAGAATGACTTTATAGTATCATTTGTACGTGGTATCTATCTTTTAAAACTCAGGCCTATATTCAATTACATAAAAAGCTTTGATTTGGCAAACATGCTTATATTTACTCTTAAGTGTTTATTCTTTAGAACATAGTTGCTTTCAAAGAACCCTTTACTTTTTAAATATATGTTAAAAAAGAACTGTGGTCAAATGGAGACTGAAAAGCACCTAATTTTAAATACATTTACAAAGCTTTTTTACTGCACCATTTTTCAGAACCACCAGCAAGCAAAGTACAGGCATCCAAGTTCATTCGGTAGACCGTTCAGCTCCCACTCACACCTCAGTGGGAAACCCAAATGTCACCAGCGCATCTTATGGTAACGGAGGACTATCTCAGGAAACCATGTGCTCAGCACTTCACTTATAGAAGATAAGTAATTTGTTTTTAAAAAGTCACCTTACTTCAACAAATACATATCAATTATCTTCCTCATTTGTCCGAATATTTAAAGGTCAGTCCTTCCATTCCCTTGTGCTGCTCAACAAAATCTATCTACAACACAACCAATTCTATTAAACATACTTACACTCCTCTTCAGGCCTCTTCCGAAGTGCTGCACGAACTTCTTTACAAGGACTTCTCTGATACTGTGGGGGATTCCTTCCCCTTATTAGGTTCTCCATTCTGAAAGACAGAATTCAAAGAGTATTTCAATAACAAACTCTTGATAAAGAGTGAAAATTCAGTCTCAGACTCAGATACCGAGTCACAAGTATCTACCATGAAGTTGGAGAGTCAACATCACCCTTATGTATCATGTCTGGCAAATAGGAAAATGGTAGGGAGGGTCCAGGAGGGAATGTTTGGCTTTTACAAGGCATTGCAAGTTTAAAAAGTTAGAACCGTCACGTGGAAAAAAATACACACATTGTTTTCCATTTGATATTGTTATGGACTGAATATTCATTTTTTCAAAATTTATTTATTGAAGCTCCTCCCCCAGTACCAAGGTATTTATAAGTGGAATCTTCTGGAAATAACTGCATGTAGAGGAGGTCTTGAAGGAGAGACCATCACAATGACATTAGGTCCACATAAGATAAAGGGCAAAGACCAGAGCTTTCTTTCTCCATCATGAGTTGACAGCATGAAGAATGCCATCTACAATCCAAGACCTTCACAGGAAACGAATCTACTAAAACTTGATTATAAACTTCTCAGCCTAAAACTAGGACTCATACGCATCTATTATTTATTTCCCATGTCTACGATAATTGGTTGTAGCAGGCCAACCCAACTAAAGAGAAGACACTGATGAATAATTACTTGCAAATTATCGTATTTATAAAACAATGTGGCTACCCTTAAGAAAGAAAGTGTATTTCAACAACATATAACATATCACATTTCAAAAGCACAATTATTACTTTGTTTCCATACTAATGAATGAATATAAATAAGTTTCCAATTCTAATAATGGGACCTCTTAGAAAATGCTTGCTTTAAATTGTACTTCTCGGTTACTAGTAGGTGGGGGTACCAACAGAAAATGATGAGTTCATCAATGTAACTTGAGTGACTTCAATGGCATGTGCTCATGGTCAGCATCTTCTGTAAAATTTGTTTTTCTCTACTAATGCATACTTTTCTAATTTCTACAAAATTAACAAGAAACCTGTTGAATGTCATGGATTCAAAAATTCAAGAAAAAGTAATGCATTCATGATCTTGAAAGTACAAGCACAGCTTTTTAACAGGATCGAGGAGATTGTTCTCTTTGATCACTGGTTTAGGAACCTGTCCTGATGGATGTCACTGAAAATGGCATTTGTAGATGTGGTGGTGGAGTGTCTCCTAGGGTTGTGGTACAGAGGACTGACTGTGTTGTTGGTGTCTAGAGAGAACTTTGGGAAAAGTCATCTCATATAAACAATATTTAAGGTGGTATGAACTGTGAGATCAATAACCTACTACACTGGAATAGTAACATAGTGCTGCTCTAAGGGAAGATGTTCCTGGTGCATAAAAGCCCTCTTCCAAATAAAATACATGAATCAATCAATTCAAATGTAGGGGCCACTTAGTGTTTGGGTGTGTGCGTTTGTGTATGTATGCATTTACATGCTAGTGTGTCTGTGAGTGTGCTCATAAAATACAAGAATATGTCCCTTCCTCTCTCTTTTTCCTTTTGGTACTAGGGATTTAACTGAAGATGTGCGAGCAAGGCCAGGACTCTACCACTGAGCTACATCTATAGTGCTTCTCATTTATTTATTTATTTAGATTTTTTGAGACAAGGTCTCCCTTTGTAGTTCAGGCTGGCCCTGAGCTCAGCCTCAAACTCACATCACAGGAATCCTCCTGCCTCTGCTTCTCGAGTGCTGGGATTACAGGTGTGAGCCACAACGACTGACACCATAGTATGTGGTACTGATTGCTACTGGGCGTGAGTCTCCACGCCCAGTATTGTATGTGGTTACCATGCGATCAAATCCAGGTCCTTGCACTTGCAAGACAGGCGCTGGAACCACTGAGCTAAATCCCTGGCCCTATTTATTTTTTAAAAATTCAAATCTTAAATAGGTCACAGATAGGTAAATATCATATCTTTTCTCTGGTATGAGAAAATAAAGATGTAAGTGAGGTCTAGAATTGTATGTTATATATTGTGAAATAGAAAATACTCAAAGTGTAATAGGGTGAAGGGGGAAAAAGAGTGATATTATAACAAAAAAGAAAGGAAACAAATTGTATGTATATAGGGGGGTGGTAGGGTGGGTAGGGCTATGGGAAAAAAATGAGAATTAAGTTGTGTCTTATACTGGTACAAATACCCATTGTGGAGTGCAATTATGATGTGTATATATAATGTACCAATAAAGATTTCAAAATTCAAATCTTTATTGGTACATTATATATGCACACCATCATCGCATTCAACAATGAGAGTTTGTATTTATTTTTTAAATTTTGAGATACAGTCTGCTCAGGCTACACTGTAACTTGCAATCCTTCTGCCACAGCCTCTAGACTAGCAAGGATTGAGGGAGAAACTACCACACTGGGCTAAGAAAATGTTTCTTAATATATACTGATGACTTCAACCTTACTTTAACTTAAAGTTCATTTTAAGTGAGAAGAGGCATTATTTCTCTTAGTGATACAATAATGTGATGAAAAGAAATAAACTGGGCACTAGAAGAGTATAGGACATAATTTGATTTGTATTTGTCTGGAGGGGGAATTCCTGGAGTTTCACATGAGGAACAGCTATATAAACTAAATAATGTCAAATTTTCTAGTTTCTAATGCTTTAGTTAATTCAGTGTATAATCTTGATTACATGTTTCAGCAGATGCATGGATTTCCATGAGGTTTTAATAACAATTTAAGAGAACCTGTACTTATTTAGCAGAATTTATAAGCTGAAGTAAAAAAAAAAAAAAAGTAAATAAACTGCACATGTAAAGGCCTGCATATGTAAACCGCACACTGATGTGGAACAACAAATTATTTTTGCTGGAAACATGTAAAACACTCTTTGATGGGCTACTTTTCTTTAACATTTCTAACTCTCAATATGAGAAAACAAAGGTGGACTAGTTCACTGTCACACAGCAGGGATGTATCGGGTTGGAAAGTGCTTCCAAAGCAAAACTCCAGACAGCTTTGCTTATATAGTTGCTGTTTGCACCCAAGACTGCTGAGTTGGCCCCCAGAGGGTCGGTGTAGTAAGCTGGTTCTGGGAACTCTCTCCTAGATATGCAGGAGATCATGCTGTGTCTGTGGTCATCTTGGCTGAGCATCATAGGCCTTGGCTCTAGAATCACACACCTGGCCTCAAGCTTCCACCTGCCTCCTGAAGGACAAGTTTAGGAAAGGCCATTTGCATATTCTGTGTTTTCACGTTCTCCTTAGTAAAATGAAGATGACATCGGTGATCTTGTGGTTGTGAGGATGAGATGGGGTAACATGTATGACGCTTTGCATTGTGTCTGCTACAGTGCCAGAGCTCAGAACCTGAGCTGTCATTAATCATGACTATCGTGAATAAAAATGAGATCACAAGCTCACTTTTTACGTGTCTAATATGTTAGGAAAGATGTTAAAAGGAGGCTGCACTTAATGAGGAAAATAAATAGCAGCCACTATTGAGAACAAAATCCAACAGACATAAGTTCTGGTTATTAAAGAAACATAAGGCTTCTATATCTATGAACTACCAGTTTTCAAAGGTGAAGAAATGAATACAATGTACTTTATTTTTATCAACAGATTTAAGAGATTACTAATTATATTCTTCCAAAAATCCTTATCTGGTCAAACGTGCACTTTATTCTTATGAGCTAGCTAAGTGTTACATGTAGTACTGTTTCTTAGAAAGTTTAGAAAATATTTCAAAATTTTATATTGATGCCTGACTTTAGGAAGAACAATGAAAATACTTGCAATCTATTACAACTGACTATTTACTGCATTTAATCCTTTGAACAGTCTTCTGAATGAACGTTTTGATGATAAGGAAACAAAGGATTAGAAATGCTCAATAATTTCCTCACGGTGAGAGTGAAGGGCAGAATTGAGACTGCTATTCTTTTCTGATTTTTTTTATTATTTTCTAATTTCTTCTTAATCTATTAGTTCCACAGATCTACCATTAAATATTATAATTCCACAGAGATTCTAGTATGGCATGTATATTTAAGAGTAAATTCTCCTTAAACATAACATTAATATTGGATATATATTTCCATTTAATATTATAAGTATCCTTCAGGTATACAGTGTATAAAATATAGGTAAATATGTATTTTTGTTAACCTGTTTAAGTTTAGTTTTAGTCATTTTACTATTGCCATTGAAATGTTTGCTTTAATTGGTGACATTTTCAGCATTCAAGAACTGCTAAGAAGTTCAGTAGAGCCAAAGAAATTCTCTATAAATTATGTATGCTATATATCAATAGATGAAAATACTGAAAAGATTAAACATCCTCTTTATTCTTTGCAATGTTAAATGTTGTGCCCTGTGCAGCCATATCTAGAAGTGAGTTAAAAGTTTTACTGAACTCTGTTCATGCTGAAGCAGTTATCCCACCCCTGGGACTTCCATTACACTTCCGGTTTCTCAGACTCTTCCCCTAGTGTCATCTATGATCTACGGTTTGCATTCAGTGGTCAAACAAAATGACCAGTAGTGGAATCCTGGAGCACAGCCAGGACACTGCAGAGGAGCTGTTCTTGCTCCTGGCGAGCTTGGTGAGGCACCGGCGGAAGTGTGTCAACAGTGCCGGGTAGGGGAGGGTAAGTGTGGTGACCACAGGCTAGACAGATGCTCCCACAGTTCACGGAGGAGCTCCAAAAAGTGCGGCCCACAGTTTAGCTGCTGAGAAGATATAAGGGCAGCAGAGATGAACCTCGAACAGCATGAGGCAGCAATGAGGTTATGAGCAAAAGGTGTCCACAGCCCTCCAGGTGATGTCTCCATGCTTAGCTGCATTTCCAAGCGACCTCAGGATATTGGAGCAGGTCCAGGCCCCTACGCCCGGTGCTAAAGATTTTCACGCTGAGATCCATCATGACTGATGTAATTTTTAGCATTAATCACACCCTCCTGGGGTAGCCAGGCTTGCACTTGCCAGACCCTGGCCTTTGGGAACCTGTGCAAATAGAAAATATATACTGGAGATGGAAGAAGGTCAAGCTCCTCAAATTAATTTAGGCGATAAAGTCTGCTAGGCCTGGGGAGGAGGCTGCAGTCAGGAGGAGACTATCAAAAATGAAAAGAGGAGCCAAAGAGATGCAGTGAGTTCCTGGCAGATTATCTGGTGGGTAGAAGAATTTGCTGATGGTTCATTCACAAGGGTGAACACCTTCAAGGGCAAATGGCTTCTCCCAGTACAGGGGGGCAGATCAGTCAGTCAGAGAGGCTGGCAGTAGTCGGGATGCAGTAAGGCTGATGAATGAGTATCTGGAGGAAACAGACTTATGTAGGATGGAGAAGATTGAAAGACGAGGACTGATTCACCAGATTGATAATGGAGTTGGGTAAGACAATGAAGGTGTCAGTCATTAAGTACTCAAAAGCTTCTGGTGTTTGCAAAGTACTATGTCAGTTCTTTATGTTGCATTTTCTATGCCACCTTTATTTTGGCCATTGGTAACCTGGTCTCAGAGATGGTAAAAGCTTGCCCAGTATCACAGAGAAAGTAAGCATAAGAACCAAGCTTAAAATCCAGAAATTTCTATAATTAACTGCCACTGAGGCTGTGCAGAAGAATCTTTCATGACAATGAAAATTTTCAGTGTCTACTGTCCAAGGTAGTGGCCATGAACTATATACTGAGATGATACATTTTAAATGTAGCTAATGAGACAAAGGAACTGAACTTGAACTTGTGATTTAAAAAATTTCCTTCACTAAGTTTCAATACTGACAGCAAGGCACAGCATGCCTAGAAGCCCCTATTACCACACACCTGTCAAAAATACATAAGCCTTATGCTTATGCAGGTTTGAAAAGTCAACAGAAATCATTTATGGAAAACAAAGTCAGTATTAATATAAAAACAGTGTGTAAGTATTCACAAATACAAAGAAAAAATAAGATCTCTCTATTGCTGCTGAAAATAATAATGAGTGGTCTGTTCTGTCCCACCAGGGGAAGGAATACAGGGCAAGGATGCTGTGCCCACCCATCCACTTGAGATAAGGCCTCTCCCAGGTTTCCTCATCTGGTTTTGGACTCATGAAAAGAAGGAAAGAGTTGAAAAAGCAGTAGAAAGTATCTTGCTTTATCAGAAAGGCTTCTTAAAGTACATTGAGCCTGATGTGTAGCAAACCATGCCCCAGATCAGGCCTATCATGAACACATGCAAATTAAGCACAGGACAGTCTTTGAAAAGAGTCTCAAGTGTTTATAAAGATCCCATTTTAACTGCAAATGACAGAGCAAAAATAATCAATACTCAATTATCTCAACCAAATATGTTGAGTTGATCCTTAATAATGACAAAATGAATCTAAGCAGCAAGACTACTGTGAAAAAAAAAAACCCACAATTTAAGCATACAAAGAACCCAGACAGTGAAATGCATTGTAGAACAGAAAGATATGTGAAGTTCTGTAGAACTGACAATGAATTAGCAAGTTGACTAGCAAGGCACCAAGGATTTATCCAAAGTACAAGGACCAGAAATAGTTTCTTTCAGTGAAGAAAAAATTATTTTTTTTATTGTCATGTCACACACCTGGGGAAAGTGCACAAAAATACATTTTCCCATCATATGTAAAGCAATGTAATGATTTTTCAATAAAAGGAAACATTCTTTCCTGGATAGGAAATGGGTAAAGTTGGCAAAGAAAAATAAATGTCATGTTTTTCAAATGTTTATAAATATCTTAATGTATAGCATAATGTAGTCTACCCACGAGAGCTTAGTCTTTATAATCCAGGTACTAATCAGGGTTCACTAGAAGAACAGATTATAAAATGTGCATGTGATATGAGATATGTCCTGTGGCCACCTGAGAGTCAGGACGGAAGAATGCCAAAGGCGCCTGTGCTGTGGGTTCCGCCAAGGTCACAAGTGTGGCGCTCACTGCAGAGCTGGAGGTTCGCCTGTCCTGGGAAGCC
>PVIR01045467.1:0-10712 GCA_004026965.1 Petromus typicus
GATGGACACTTGGGTTGTTTCCAAGATGTAGCAATCACATATTGGGCTGCTATAAACATGGGTGCACATATGTAAGAGTGACTGTTTTGTATAGACATAAGCAGGAACTGGAAATGGCAAGGACTATTCCTTGAGAGAGTCAGAGTTCATCTCCCTCCAAAAGATCATGACCTCCTATGCTCCTGGCATCTCTCATTTTCCTTATAAGTCTTGCCCATTTCTCTCCTTCAGACTCTGGCATGCTAAGGACAACTTCCTGCATGTGCTCATAGAGGCCTCTCTGAGCTTGAATCTGTCTCTCCACCCTTCAGCTCCTGTACAGTGGTAAGCTACCAGTCTTCCCTTCTGCTCTGCAGATATGTCAGTCCCTCTCCCGCATCAAGATCTTTGTATTCCCCTTCCTCAAATGCTTTTCTCCTAACTCTGCCCATGGTTTGTTCCTTTTCTACTTCAGTTAAATCTCTGTTTATATTTTACCCTCTGAAAGCTGCCTTCCATGCAGTTCCACGTAATACTATCTACTCTACTCTTTTCCTTTAGTTACTTTTGTTGCCTTTATGGCACCTATAAATGCACATTTTTTGTCTGTGTCATCAACTAGAAATTGAGCCCATTAGATCATGAAATTTCTTTTTTCTTTCTTATTTTATTTCTTCCTTTTACCTGTTGTGTCTTTTCTTGCTTAATCCCTCACATCTTATAGGTACTCAATAAATATGAGAGAATGCATTTCATAAGTGAGTGGATGTCTCATTATCCTAGATTTGTGATTTCAAATTTCTAAGAGGAGAATTAACAGTTCCAATTCTTATTTCTAAAGAAGACTACTCCATTTGACTTCTGGCTAATTTAGAAACTGCTGTCCCTCAGTCAGCTGCCCTCCCTTTCTGATCAGCCACTTGACACGGCACAGAGCATAATTAATTGAGAAACTCAGAGTTCATCTCCCTCCAAAAGATCATGCCCTCCTATGCTCCTGGCATCTCTCATTTTCCTTATAAGTCTTACATGATCATTCAAAGCATCCAGGTTGAGGGAGGCGATCCCTTCAGTGGTCCTGGAGTGGTCAGCCATGATGGTTCGGGGCTTCCTGCTATACCAGTTTAGCCCCGCAGACACAGAGAAGCCATATGCTTCTGGCTAAGAACCTCGGTTGGTTACTCTAGGTAAGAGGAATCTATCTTCAGTCATAATTCTCCCTGATAGTAACCTTTAATAAAAAACCTCTACATTTTACATTACATTTTTAGCACATAGTAACAATTCTGGTTAATATCTTTTAATATACATGACTCTGGGAACTTATCAGCGTATTTACATAGCTTAACTCCCGGACTCCTCAGTTACCAACATCTAAGGTAGGTTCTAGGATTGTGTTTATTTTGTATGTGAAAAAATATGAGAATGAGGAAAAAAATGACTGATCTGGAGTCATTTAGTGAGGGATTAATGCAGAAGAATTTGAAACTAGTAAGCCCTATTCAAGAGCTCCAAATAACAAGTTTTTTTACCCATTCCCTTGACTGTGGGATCGAACAAGAAATCTATATTTTCTTATAAATCACATACTCATAAGTATGCTTTAAAATCACACAATAATATGTCCAAACCATGGCATTTGGTTTTGTGCAGTTTTAGACTTAATCTCTAATATTCTTCTATGACCTTTGTATTTTTTATGGATACACACTACATGTTACTTCCATTTTTGACCCAGAGTGACAGAGTTGCCAGTTAAGAAAGTTGTCAATTTTTAAAATAAGCAAACATCATAACTCTATAATATTATGCAGTACAGTATAGTTTTGCTTCAGATTTTGGCAATTTTCCTTAATAATAAATGTGAAAATGTGTCTGAAACAGTCCTAAATGAGTTGAAACTTACACTAATGCCTTATCATATCATCAAATAACATATCATTCCATGGGATCTTCTCTCTGTGTGTGTCTCTGTCTGTCTTTCTCTCTCTCTGTATATGTATGTGAGTCTCTGTCTCCATCTCCTTCTCCTTGTCTCTCTGTCTCTCTGACTCTGTCTCTGTCTCTCTCTCTCTCTCATAGTCCTAGAGATTGAACATAAAGCTTTGTCATGCATTGTAAGCACTCTACTACTGAACTAACGCCCCAACTCCTTTCTGTTTTTTTAAAATTATATTTGCGATAATAACATGAACACAATAGGTATAAGATATATGCTAGAGAAGAGAATAATTCATCATCCTTCTTTTCTTAGTGTAGTGTCTACCACATGTAAGGTACCATGTTGAAAACTAAGAAATATGGTGATGTATAACCAACATTCCAAATTCATGATGTATCTTCTTAATGACAAAAACTTCAAAAGCCAATATGTGGCTCTCCAAATTCCTTGTAATATCATAAAGTGAAGAAGCCAATAGTTCCATCTTGAACCTATATAGTTTTCTACCCCTAATTGGTAGTCATTCTCTTAAATAAAGCTGCATACATTCAACTGATGCAAATGAGAATTTCTCCATATATTTTATAGAAAAGGGGTTATACAAATGAGAAAAAAAGGCTAAAAAATTGCATATAAATACCAATATGTAGACTACTGTCTTATTTACATTTAAAAAATATGTTGATTCTTTTTTCTTCCTTTTTTTTGCATATATCTTTTTAAATTGAATTTTTATTGGTATATTTTATATCCACATTGTGATTACACTCAACACTGAGAATTTGTATTAGAATATGACATGACTTAATTCTCATTTTTTCCCATTCCCCTACCCACCTTACAACCCATCTTCCCCCTATACACATATGCTTTGTTTCCTTTTTTTGCCATCACATTTTTTCTTTCTCCTTGTTACTTACCCTGACCCTTTTCTCTTTGAATATTTTCTATTTCTCAATATCTATCATACATTCCAGAACTTATTTATATCTTCTGACTCTCATACCAGAGAAAAGATACTGTATTTACACATCTATGACCTATTTATTTCACTTATGAGTGTGTCCTCAAGGTATGTTCTTTTGAGTAAAAATCTTTTCACAAAAGGCCATAACTTGCTCCAGAGAGTCTAGATTTTCATACTCTTAGTGAAGTTGTTCAAAGTCATCATGGCCCCATATCCATCAATCATAGGTGTCTCACAGATTTCCTTTGTCAGTAGTACATATCAGCATGATAAATGATTTAATGTTCATATTCAGGAATCTGACTAGATAACTGTCATTTTATTTGCCTATTATAATTTTAAAAAAATTGATCAAGTTGTCTAAGAAAAGAGATCAATGCAAGCCAGTGTTACTTATTAAGAATGACAAATCTTAGCAATTTGTTAATTTAAACTGAGCCGGTGTCTGTGTACTGAGCATTGAGCCTGAGGATGTATTGGGAGGTCAGGAGGCATCGCGCCTGTAAGAGGCCATTCTGCAGCATGAGGTGGTAGTGCTATGAGGGGAAACCTGGGCTGAAATCATCTGAATAGAGAGAAGGAGGCCCTGGGCTCTTAGTGAGACATTACTTTATTCTCCTTCCAAAAGTAGTAACTAGTTGTTTGCTTTTTAAAAAAATACATATGATCAAATTACTTTTTATTTAATAATTTCAAGAGATATACTATTTTTACAAAAATGACAGGAGCTTATTATTAAAATAAGATAAATTCAAATAGGTTTTTAAAGATCTGCTGAGTGCAAAGAAAATTGTTGGTACTAGAAGAGGTCTTGGAACAATGTATAGGCCTATAAAATCAAAATGAATTCAAGTTTTTCTAGGCATTTAGTAAGTAGTATAATGTGCATTTGAAGTTGGAAATGTTCACCCAGAAACTTGTTTATGAAATTCAATATTATTTTTGTGAAAACAACTTCTTAGTCTAATCTTTACCCATATACATTTCAAACATATTAACATCTTTATTTTTTTAAATGTTATGATGACAGCATATATTAATATTTCAAAACTTTGATTTTAGAGAAACTTTTAAAATGTGTCATAAATCTGGAAATTAAAAAAAAGTAAGAGAAGAGAAGAAAGTATATTGGCAGAACAAAGGAGAAAGTTTCAGTCCATTAAAAACAAACAAACATGCATAACATTATTAGATCACAGATGAAATTAAAAGAAAAAGAAATGGAGAAATTACACTATATGACAGTTAATTTTGTAATATTGTAAAAGTGCTTACTGTTAATATTCAATAAAGGCAGAAATATTCAATTAAACCAGAAATAACAATAGGATAATACAGAAAGATAAATCATTCACAAGAGGAGAAAATTTTTTTTTCTAAGTGAGCAAAATATCAGTAAATATTGACTTCAGCTGTATTTAAAGAATCCACAGAATATATTTTAGATATTCTAGGAAATTTTAGGTCAATTAGCAAAGAAAACGGTTCTATTTTCAATAACCCAGCCAAAATTAAGTGCCTAATTTTTCAAGCTTGTGTGGTCCTTAGCTTGTGCGTAGTCTCTCAGAGACAGGTAAGACTAGAAGTATGGAAGTCCACAAGTGTCTTAGAATTTCCTAGATTTCATGTATGAGAGACATTGCTCTACCTATGAGATGGAGATATAACTTTAATGTAGAAACAAATGATTGATAATTGTTCAAAATATAATTTTTAATACAATCTCATGCCTGGTAATTATGCCTCAATCACTATGAAACTCAGGTTGTTATTAAAAAGAATCTTTCCCTCTTTCCCAACACTAAATTCAGACCCCTGTAGATCCTTTATAATTTCTGCTTTGAGATCTGGTGGTGCTGTTGCAGTGAAATGGCAGGTTTCTGTCAAGAAATCCCAAAGCAGCTCTCCATTTTCATTACCATCGATGAAACAGTCAGTTATATCCATGGTGGACAGAAGATCACAGCACTCATACTTAATCCCCAGGCTATCCAGCATCTGAGCGAGATCAGATGATGTGACATACAGGCAGAGGTCATCCTGGGGTAGGCGGGACCCATACTTCTTCCACAGCTTGGCCCAGCCACTGTTTCCTGTACAACAACAACAAAAAATCACGTTTTCTTTGATTATCCCTTTCATTTCCTTTCTGTCAGCTAGCATACTACATGTGTGGAACAGAGTGGTGAGCAAAATAATATTCTCACCTTTTGTGAAGCACAAGTCAAGGACCATGGCAGAGAGGAAAATTTAAGTCAGTAAACATATCACATATCCAGTGATGACAGGTGCTAAATGAAAATCTAATTAGAGTAAATGATAAGGAAGATCAGACTCCAGAGACACTGCTCTTTTATCTGGAGTGGTTATAGAGTCTCTTTCATAAGGTAATATCTGGCAGCAGCAGGTTATGTAGGTCTCAAAGAAGAGCAACAGCAAAAAGCCTGAAGTAGGTGCATGCTTGCTACGTTTAAGAACTAACTAGAAAGACTGTTTGAAATTGGAGTTATTTAAGCAAAGGAGGAGAGTGGAAAGAGAAGGGGTTGGATAGGTATAAGAAGGCACAGATAAGGTTATAAACCACATGAGGCCAAATGCAACATTTGTAGTCCGGCCCAGCGAAAGTTTCTAGACTGATGGACATGTTCCATATCTGTGTTGGCCAACACAGTAGCCACTTACTACTTATAGCTATGAAACATTTAAAATGTGACTAATATGACTGAAAACTTTAATTTTAATTTTCATTTCATTACAATCAATTTTATCCCAACTTTAATAGCCCAATGTGCCTTCTATATTTGATAAAACAATGTTAAGCTGATTTAATTTAATTTTTTTTTGCATTTCCAATGTTATCCTTTATTTGGGTGGTCAAGAATGCAACTAAGCAATTCCAGACCATGCTTTTTTTAAAAAATTCAAATCTTTATTGATATATTATGAATGCACATCATCATCACATTCAACATTGTGATTTTGTACCAGAATATGAAATGATTCAATTCTCATTTTTCCCCATTCCCCAAAAACCCTGCAACCCCTCACCCACTAGATACATGAGCTTTGTTTCCTTTTGTTTAAATTACTATCACATTCTTTTTCCCCTTGTCATTTACTCCTATACACTCTTTCCTTTTAAATATTTTCTATTTCACAATATCAACTATATATACTAGAACTCATTTACATCTTCGTTTTCTCATACCAGAGAAAAGATACAATATGTACACATATTGTGACCTATTTAATTCACATTTAACAAGATCACTCAGACTGTACACACAGAAATAGACTCATAAGGGTACCTAACTAGAAGCAGAGAGAACATGGAAGTGACTACTATAAGAACCTGATATGGAAGGAAAACTCAGACCAGAGAACTAGGAAGCCAATAGAAATGGCTGGATGTATTTTAGATAGTAAGCTCCTAGACTAAACAGAGCTTTTAACAATTTGGATATAGGAATGACTAGAACAAAATGTACTAAAAGTGCCAGTGATTTTTGCCTGAGCACCTGAAAGGAAAGAACTTCCACGGTTGGAAATGAAAAAAATGAGAGAGGAGCAATTTCAACGGCACCTGCTTTGGAAATAAATTTCAGATACTGACTCAGCATCCAGGTGGTGGAACGAGGGAACAAGTTACTTGTGTTAATCTGGAGTCCACGGGGACGCTGCTTGAATGGTAAATTAAAATGGAAAGAAAAATGAGAATAAGTGAATGGTGACCTACTCAGACCAAAAGGGTAGACTTATTTTTGTTCATCATTTATAAGATGCTGTCTTTTACTACTGTTGATTACATTTAGTTCTATAAACTTTGCTCTCAACTGTACACTAACTTAGCTGTCTATATGAGATAACTTGGCTATCTAAGATATCTGTTCTATCTAACTGAAAGTACAACTCAGTGTCAAAACTGAGAGATGTATCATGTGGATTCAACTGAATTTTCCATATTTAACTCAACCCAAAGGATTATCCAGACAGGAAATGGTAAATAATAGTCTAGATAATAGACTATTTACTAATATTGCAGAAGACAGATAACTGCAGGATGCTCTCTAGAAAGAGGTGAAATTGGAAAAAGACAGAAAAAGATAAAGCTCAGTTGAATAGGAAACAAATAGAGGCTCATGAATATGTATTTTATAATCTTTTATTCCAAAGGCAGTGGATTGTCTCCCCAAAAGAGAGGCTGTTACTATTATTTTTAACCTTGGAGAGAAAGAGGAACCAAACACTAACTTCAGAAACTTTGCTGGTGTCAGTGCTGTGATTCAGTGCCATTTTCGAGCTAAGCAATTACACTGTGGCTGTGGCATTACCATAACGGCTCTCCATGGGCACAACATATGGTGTTACCTCAGCTTTCCACATGATACCAACTAGATCATTTTGCCCCACAGTATTAAAAATAATGCACCATGATCTGCTTACTTCCTTAGTCAGGTAAGGAGAGGAAAGACAGAAAGCTTGGTGAACCTCTCCTGCCTCAGCCCCTCTCCTTAATATGGCTCTTATCTCAGGCTTGGCAGCAACACTGTAAGAAGCACATGGTGTTGACACTGAGTCTGGAATACTCTTTATTTAAAACAAAATCTAAATTTTTGCTTCATATTTTTCTTTTTTTAACCCAAATCAATCTCTTTCATCTTCATAATTAATAACTTCTGCTAGTTGAGTAATTATTGAGTTGTGCTGCTTCTTGATGATGCTTAGAAGCATAGAGGAAAAGTTCTTCTGCCTAAAGTGAGACGCATTCCAATAGGTTAGCCAGTAAATGTCATCCTTTCATTCTAATTTCCATTTGTATTTCTTTTCCTACTTTTATTTGTTTTCCACTTTTTTGTGTGCAATGTGCACACACTTGTTTGTGTATGTTTTATTGAGCCTTTTATTTCTACTTATTAAACTCATTTGCATAGCAAGACCCTGGATTCTATCTCTGGCATCAAAACAACACCAAATCATTGGCAGACATACAAAACTTTCTATGTTCTGATTTCTTTTCTACATGTAGTCATTTTAAATGAGATGTATTCTCTCTTTTGTGGATAGAGGGTCACACCTGATAATAGTTCTGATATCACAAGGTGCAAATACACAACCATTCAGTTCAATTCAGATACATTTTGAATTGTCTTCTATATGCCAAAGACTTTATACAGATCTACAAATACAACTGAAAGGCAAAGAGCTAGTCTCAAGGACTCTGATGATCTCCCCAAATGGCTGTGACAAGAAACAGCACACAGCTAAAAGTGTTTCCTACATGAATCCGCCTTGAGATTAAGTCTGAAAGACAGAGGACAAGTTGTCACTGATGCTTTCAGAGCCTACAGGAGTCTCTCAGTAGCAGCTCAATCAGCTGAACACACAAAATCCACACACAGTATCTTACATGGAAAACATGGAACTGAGAGGACAGCAGTGCTTTGAACATCTTTGAACACACATGGTTCCTTAGCGAAACTAGATGCTCTGCCTAGTTACTTCTAGAAACTGATTCCCTATTTCACTACCTTACTCCCCCATAAACTCCACACACAGCTGTCCAGATGATATTCAAATAACAAAGGGCTGCCTTCTATTCAGTGATAGAATCCATCTGCTCACTAGCAAGTTAGCATCTGACTGAGATGGGCAGCTGTGACCCTGAGCTATGTGGAGTACCTCAGGTGACCCTTCACAGCAAGATATGGCTGGAGGTGTACCATGCATCTAACTGGATGAGATATTGGCTAGATGAGCAATTTTAAAATTTTAGTTCTATGAGTAGTTCTAGGGTGATGTGAATCTGCCTAAAATAAGTGCTCAGTTTTCTGCATTGCAGAGCATTTACAGATGAAGATATTACTCTAAAATAAAGAATATATATATATATATATATATATATATATATATATATATATATAATCTTTGTTATTAGGTAATTATGGAGTAAATTCCATTTACAAAGTAATCACAACTTAAATTTGAATATTGTCCTAAAACTTGGACCACTTATACCAAAACAGTTCCCACTGGGCTGTGCTTTAGCCAAGTGTTGTGTTCACTATCTAAACTGAAAGGGAGGTTTCAAAAGGCACAGTTTGGACTTTGGAGACACCCAGGCAATGGTTCGTAAAGAGTGATGAGGAGGACCCAAGTGGGCGCCTTACCGGGGAAGGTTTCTGAGACTTATTCCTGCTCACAGACTAGTCTAACAGACAAGGATTTGCAGATTTTTTTTTCACTACTGTGAATTGAACCCAGAGCCTTTGCACTAAGCAGTATCTGCACTGTTTTTTATTTTTAATTTTGAGAAAGTCTTGCTAAGTCATTGAATTTCACAGGCTGAGCTTGAACTTGTGATCTTCCTGTTTCTGGTTCCCAAACTGCCCAGCCCACTATTCATATTAAATTAGAAAAACAACTAGTAATTGCATGGATGATTTCTGTACCTGTTCACAAATGCTGATCTAAAGGGATACTAAAGTTAAAAATTCTGTGGGTAGATTAAGTTTATTTCCAGTGTTAGAAATAAAGCTTAATCTGTTTTTTCTTTAAAAAGGAGAACCATACAATGCAGTTATATATTAATGCAAGAAAGTAATTATTGCTGTTTTTAAAAAGGAAATATATCCAGAGAGAGCTCAAATGAATAAGCTAATGTTGAACCTCAAACTTCTAGAAAAAGAAGAACTCAAGCCCAAACTCATACAATGGAAGAAATTATAAAGATTAGATTAGAAATTCATGTAATTGAGACTAAAAGAATTGGGCTGGGGATTTAGCTCAGTGGTTCCAGTGCCTGTCTTGAAACCGCAAGGACCCGGGTTCGATCCCTGGTAAGCACACACAATACTGGGTGTGGAAAATCAGGCCCAGCAGCAATCAGCACCATATACCACAGTGCCGGGTGTGGTGGCTCACACCTGTAATCCCAGCACTCAGGAGGCAGAGGCAGGAGGATTGCTGTGATGTGAGTTTCAGACTTTATCTTAATAAAAATGAAAACACAGAAGAAATGGACTGATTCCTAGATAAATATAAATTACCAAAGCTGACTCAAGAAAATATAAAAATTCTAAATAACCCAATATCAGTGAATGAAATTCAAGAGGAAGAAGTAAGAGCAGCTAAGAAGCACATGAAGAAATGCTCAACATCATTAGTCATTCAAGAGATGCAGATGAAAACAACATTGAGATTTCATCTCACTCCACATAGAATGGCTGCCATCTCAGAATCAGCCAACGGCAAATGTTGGCGAGGCTGCGGAGAAGAAGGAACCCTTCTGCACTGTTGGTGGGACTGTAGACTCGTACAACCCCTGTGGAGATCAGTTTGGAGAATCCTCAAAAAGCTAGGATTGATGGTTTCATTTGACCCGGCCATTGCCCTGCTAGGTATATACACACAAGAATTAAAAGACTCATATCACAGTGACATATGTGCACCCATGTTTATAGCAGCCCAGGTTGTGATTGCTACATCTTGGAAACAACCCAAGTGTCCATCAACTGGAGACTGGATAAAAAAGCTGTGGTTCTTCTACAGAATGGAGTACTAGTCTGCCATAAAAAATGATGTTTGAATCATTTCTACTTAAATGGACATACCTTGAGGATATCCTTATAAGTGAAATAAATAGGGCACAGATAGGTACATATCGCATCTTTTCTCTGGTATGAGAAAATGAAGATGTAAATGAGTCCTAGCATTGTATGTTATATATTGTGAAATAGAAAATGCTCAGTGTAAAATAAGGTGAAAGGGGACAATGTTGAGATTGTAACAAAAAAGTAAGGAAACAAATTTTATGTATATGGGGGG
>PVIR01045468.1:0-10713 GCA_004026965.1 Petromus typicus
TTTTTTTTTTCAGTTTTTTTGAGATCTGGTCTCACTTTGTAGTTCCAGCTGGCTCTGAACTTGCTACGTAGCCTAGACTATCCTTGAACCCTTCCTTTGCCTCCCAAGTGCTGGGATTATAGGCATGAGCCACTATGCCTGGCACTGTGGTATGTGGCACTGGAGACTGAACTCGGGACCTTGCATTTGCCAGGCAAACATCGGAACCACTGAGCTAAATCCCTGGCCCTAATGTCAATTTTTAACAGTCTCTTCCAGAAAGCAGAAGAGGATACTTCTCAATTCATTCTGTGAAGTCAAACTCTAAGCAAAACCCTGATAGCAAAACAAAACAAAGATATTAAAAAAGAAGAACTGTGAACACAAAGTTTTCTCTTCCAAAGTCTTCCCAGTCCCTCCCATAAACCATCCCAAAGGCTATTCTATATTGTCAGGTACTCGCAGCCACACCTGCCTCCTTCCATCCTACTGATCTTCTGTATTAATCAGATTTGCATTCTTGTAGTGAAACACCTGAAACCATTCACTTGTAAAGAGCCAAGTTTTATTTGGCCCGTGGCTCTGGAAATTCCTGTCAAGACCATGCAGCCTTGTTCCTCAGGGCCTCTGGGGAGGGTGGCACATCACAGCAGACCTGTGTGGCAGAAAAACCACTCATGTTGGGAGTCAGAAAGCAGGGATACAAAAAGCCCGGGAAAGTCCTCTGCAGGGAGGGAAGGATCTCTCCTGCTTTCACGTCCTACAGGCTTCATCATGTCCCAAAATACAGCCATGAGTTGGGGCCCAAGCCTTCAACGCACAGGCTTTGGGGGTCTCCCTGAAGTATGGTACCCACGGCTTGGAATTTGGAGCCTTGAGTGCCACAGAAAGATGCTACTCCCTGCTGGGGAGTAGACCCTGTGAGGAGCCCCTCCTGCAGGGAGAAGGTGGTCCCAAATGTCAGCATGCTCACTATCCAGGTAATACAGAGCAGGTGTTACGTGATTTGGAAAATATTTAATTTCCCTTTTTTATTTATAACATTTAATACAGGGCCTGGCACATAGTAGGCACCTAAACTATTTCTTGAGTAGAGAAAAATGGCTCAGAGCTCTGATGTGCTGATCTCCTTGACAGATCCAATCTACCACCCTGTGTACCTCATCTTGTCAGGGGGAAGTTAACTGCCTAGGGAGAGCTCTATCAGGCACGAAACCCTCCCCTCCAGGGGCACTTACAGGAGGAATGTGGAAGTAGGTAAATAAGGTGTATGTCTCTCCCCATTTGTTTTATCCTGTGAGCCTAGTCCCCCCAACTTCTCTGTTGTGCTAAGGTTGCCTCATGCTTGACCCCTTCTGTGTAGCAAATTGCAACCAACCTGTTCCCTGCCTCTTTCCTCACAGACTCCTCAGAGTGCAATTCCTAAAAGGTAAAGACATGTAGCTATAGAAATGAACCGAGCTTAGATAAGCCGAAGCGCAGCTGTGTAAGAAGCCTGTAACTGTAAATCAAATTGTCACCTGCCTGCAATCCATAAAACTGGCTGGGAAGTTGTAAAAGACGGTCAGTCACTTTGAGTGGGGCTGGTTTCCCACCTGGCTGATTCTCACTACTGAATCAAGTTCCTTCCTTTAACAGATCCCGACCCTCTCAAGTGCTTTCAGCTTCCCTTTTGCCACAAGGATCCTGATCCCTTTGTCAGCTTCAGCCCTGCTGAGGCCCAGCCCTGGCTGTAGACAGAGACATTACTGCTGGATTCTAGGAGCCCTATGGAGTTTCAGCAGCAGAGACCAGGCCACGGGGAGCAAGGGCAGGGGCGACATGGGTGGGGAAATCACGGAGACAGCTGACAACGCGGACACTCAGCAGCCGGCAGCTGCCTGGTCGGGCAGCTCCACTGTGTGTTCGTGTTGTCCCCCTCCCTTCTAACGTCCAGTGGTCCCTAACTGCATCTGGGCTCCACCCTGCACCCAGCCGCCATGTTCACCAGCTCTTCGGGGTGACGTTTACTCAGACATTGCTTTCGATGGAGGTGGCTGCTGTGGGAAATTCTGGTCAGCTATTTCATGGATTGTCTTCAACTAGAATTTGTCTCCTGTTTTTACACCGGGTTATAGGTTTGGGGGAAGATGACAGCAAAGAAGAGTGTCTTGCTCTCATCTGTGGCTGGAGCGTACACTTGTGTATCTGGCTGAGTCCCATGGGGACAAGCAGCTCAGAGGCTCTGGGTCCCTGCTGGGGAGCCAAGTCCAGGCCTGATGACTGACTCTCGCAGGACCATCCAGTGGACCCAGGAAGCCCGGGGCAGTGAGACTTCACTGATGCAGGGCAGTGTCTGCCGGGCCATGGCAGGGCTCAGAGCTGTCAGATAGGGCACAGCCATGTCAATGCGAGCACATCTGTTCATAGCAGCTGGTGCAGCTGAGACATTGTAAACATTATATCTCCAAGTTATATCACAGTTTTTGCACAAGGCAGCAACTCTTGTACTTCCTCTGGAGGCCTCATCTCAGAACTTGCTCTCTGAAAGTTCAGCATCTTCACAGATGGTCTGATAGGCCCCTGGCCAGATAAATTTGGAGTTATCTTGTGACTGATAAGAAAGGAACTTTTTAAGGTATTTTCTTTCATTGTAATGTAAATTACTGAGTAGAAGTTAAGGTCTTTGTCCATGGAAACCCTTGCTTGCTGTACTTAAAATTAGATTTGTCTTCATTTGAGCTCACAGGTGTGTGGCTCACAGGAACCAGCTCCAAATTCTCTCAGGTACAGGGGATAGAAATTGAAATTTCTTAAAGAGTTTCTTTCCTGAGCTGCTCAGCGATGTTTCTGTAAAGTGGCTTTAAAGCAATAGAAAACAGAAAGTAAATGTATGCCAAGCAAGAACAGGTAGACCGTGGTTCTACCAACAAGACTGGCTCACAGCAGTGCTGTGCCGTCCTCGTGTGCACAGCCACGATTGTGGGACCCCCTGCACACAGCACATCCTGCTTTGTCGTCACAGCCTCGAGGGCCTCCTCCCACCCAGCCTCTGGACTCAACCCACAAGTCCGGGCGGCTGCTCCTGCCAGCCTAATGACAAAGCCAGCCACAGGGCACCCAAGAAAGAGCAACTTGTCCAACAGAAGAGACCACGAGATGACGCCACGGTGCTCTGAGTAACAGTCAACACCACACTGGCCCCCATTTATAGAGCAGAAGGGGCCCAGCAGGTCCAACCAAGTCCGGGTTCTGGGAGTGGGAACATCGCCCTGGTGGGTCACAGATCCCACCGCATACATTTCCTTTCTTTCCTGCTCACCCGGGTCAGTTCCTGACGTAAGTGTAACTACAAGTAGGTAAGAGGAAGATAAGAGCTGGAACTACTGAAGAGGGAAAGTGATAACAAAAGCAGAGACTGGATGTAGCCACAAGCCAAGGAATGCTGTCGGCCAAGCGAAGCTGAAAGAAGCAATGGGCAGATGTTTCCCAGAGTCTCCAGAGGGATCGATCCTCTCGGCTACCTTGACTCCAGTCCCCTAAGGTTCAGTGACTTCCACACTTTAAGAGAATACATTTATGTTCATATGCTAAATGTGTGTGTGCGCATGCGTGTGTTATAGCAGCCAGAAGAAACTCATCTAGATGCGATGGTCAATTCTACCTCCCCAAGAGCTGCTCCTTCAAATAGGAGCCAGAAATTCGCTCTTCCTTTTCTTCCTGAACATTTGATTCCCAACTTGATTCTGTAATATTTTTAGTATTTAAGACTTGTTTCAAGAGCCTCTTTATAAACAGTTGAGATCGGTGCTGGGAAACTACACTCATAACCATCTCCCGACAACCAGGAGATGGATGTGGCTCGACTGGGACCACTCAGCATTTCCCAGTTCCCCATTTGACCCCTGTGAAGGCTGAGAACCCAGGAAGGATCATCTCCTGGGAAGGGATCTCCCCCGCGATAGGCCAGCGCCTGCTGTCCACTTCCTTCGCGCTGCGCTAGCGGCTGGGCACTCACGCTGCTCCTTAAGTGCACACACCGTCCGCACTGTGTCAGCTGGTCTCCGATTAGCCCAAGACCCAGACACTTAGACCCAAGGCAGCAGGTACTGAGGGCCCAAGCGTTTCTGAGAAAAGCTCAGAGTCCGTTCTCTGACGTCATTTCCCACCCCCCACATCTAAAAAGACTCAAGTCGTTACTTAGCGTTATGAGGTTGCTGGGTTCTAGTGTGGTAACCGTTGTCTGCCTGTGGGAAATCCAACCTGGATGGGGGCTGTCCATAGCGATGATGATTCTTCCCAAGTGCTGAGTGTAGGCATCATTTGCTTTCTCAGTGCAGAAATAATCAGATCTTCACAACTGCTTTTCTAGCCGGTGTCTCATGACCGGTTCTTACTGAGCTATGTGTCAGGTCATCTTTCCCATTTACGACTTGCTTCCAAACAGTTGTCCTGCTGGACTGCTACCCGTCCCCAGTTTTGTCATCTGGCTCTGAATACCACAGCACACATATCCTTTCTTTCCTGTGCATCTCACCTTGTTAGTTTTGGCTCAGTCACCCTTGTCCCTGCACCTGTGCATCTGCGACCCTAGCCTGTGTTTTCTCCTTCCAAAGTCATTCTGTAAACAGTCGGATAGTTGCTCTCAGCGCTAACACCAGCACTGCACTTTCTGTCCTTGAGGAGGACACAGATCAGTGGCACAGATGAAACCAGCACAGAGCTCACCAGAGACCCCCGCTTCGGGCCGTGAGCGCCCGGACATAAGGATTCCTGGTTGCGCCTCTCTGCATTTCGGTGTGTAATATTTCTTGGAAATGAGTCTGTGGCTTTTCAGATTCTCCAGAATGAAAGAGAAGACGCAAGGGCCCTGTGAAGAGGAAGCACAACCTCCTGATGTGAGTTAAATTGGAGAGTGCAGGGCAGGCACGCGGAGGTGCACAGAGGGAGGACGGCAGGACGAGTCACAGCTGAGGATTCTGCGCTCTGGACGCTCGCTCTGTCCGTGACAGTGCCAGGCAGAGGAGTCACGGAGGGGAAGATCTGGAAGTGAAAGGCTCCTCGCAGGAACTGAAAGCTGCCCCTGAGATAACAGCACAGAGTCCAGGGGAAGGTGCGGCAGGCAAGGCTTCGTGTGGTCAGCAGAGTTCAGACCACAGCGAGCCTCGCAAGTCCGCGGCCAGCCCGAGCCTAACTCCCTCAGCAACAGCCAAGACTGATGTGGTCAGACTCCGGTCTAGAGGATCAGTCACTCTGATGGCAGGGAGGGTGAAGAGAAGGCCGAGTAGCAGCGGAGGGCACTCCCTCAGGAGGCCAGGGTCATCAAGGGCTGGATTAATACCCATCCAAAATACAGGAGTGGCAGAGGTCAGAGCCAGGGGACAGGAGTTCCGGAGGGACAGTGCAAGACTAGGAGACGTGGGCGGCATCCGGACTCCACCCTCTGGAGGTTCAGTTGAGGGCAGAGCTTGTGCATGGCCCCAGCTCGGCGGAGGGACGTGTGACCAACTGGGTCCAGGACGTAGCACACTGCAGGTGGCTGGCTGCATTTGCTCAGCCAAAAATTCCAAAACCAAGTCCGCATCTCTGGCTTTCGGAGAATCAGGGTGTGTGGCCAGCTTGGGTTTGCAGACCCCAGCCAAGACCAGGCAGAGAACAGAGCACACAGCGGGTCAGCAAGGCTTCCTGCCACCTGGGAGCCAGGGAGGCGCTTTACCTTTTTAGGGGCCCTCAGCAAAGCAAAGAGGGTGAGACCCCCACAAGGCCGCAAAGGCAGACTTCCGGGTCCTTGTCAGGAGAGGCTTGCCAGGCACACAGTTGGCACCTTTCTGCCGTGGCCGAGGGGCTGCTGGGTGCTGCCCACTGGCCTATCCAGTCCTCTCCACTTCCTCTGGCCGGCCTCACCCACCAGCTGTTGTTCTAGATCCTGGCCTGGTAGACCCCAGCCCCAGAAAGAGGGATTCCTAGGAGAGAGTGTGACAGCTGGGTGTCACCCTCTCAGAGCTGGACTCTTCCTGTGGGAAGTGGCCTTGACCCTGCTGTAGACCCTGGAGGAGCAGAAATGCGGGAAGTTCAGAGGGAAGAGCCCGGCCCTCGAGAAGCCATCAGTGAAGGCTGGCACGCTAACTAGATTGGCAGTCCGGGCGCTGTCCATCTACACCCCACCTTTGTGATAGCAGCAGGTTGATTTCCCTCTTTGACCCTCTGTTTCCCCTTTCGTGGCCCGGAGCCATTGGACTCGGTGTTCTCAGAGGCTTTTTCCAGCACCAGCGTCTCCAGCCCCAATGTAAGGAAGCTGTACATGGAAGCAGAACTGCGAGGCCGGGTCTGATGGGGAATAAACTAGCCCATGGCAGCTACGAACAGCTAGGTCACCTGG
This sequence comes from Petromus typicus, assembly GCA_004026965.1. Taxonomy (NCBI): domain Eukaryota; kingdom Metazoa; phylum Chordata; class Mammalia; order Rodentia; family Petromuridae; genus Petromus; species Petromus typicus. The sequence goes on from PVIR01045468.1 coordinate 6,338, forward strand.
TCACTTCCGGCCCTTGGTCACCCTGCTGAGCCCTCTGTTGGAGAGCATGATTTGACACCAGTTGATACATTAGAAAAACCACCTCAACCTTAGTTGAAAATCACAAAACCATTTCCCTCCTGTGCTGGTGTGGCACGGATTGTCCTGCTGTTGGCTGCCAGGCTGGAAGGTCCCTCGTGCTCCATCACTGCCCGTGAGTGCCGGCTGCCCATAGTGAGCTCACCGGGGCTGCCAAGCAGCGCCTTGCTGTCCCTCCATGTGACCTGTCTACTTGGCTTCTCCCACTGGGTCCAAGTTGGAACAGGCACAAGTGAGTGTTCCCAGAGGGAGCAGACTCGGCCCCCAAATCTTCTGTGCCCTCGAGGTTCAGCCCTGGGGGAGGGGCGGGGTGTGGAGACCTAGACCAGGTCCCACGGAAGGGAGCAGGACGGCAAGGAGATCACTTGCCAGTGGGCACAAGTGCCACATTCTGAGTTCAGCAAATGGAAAAGCCTGGAAGACGCACCCACGGACCCATGGAGGCCTCGCCTTCAACAGGGCCTCCTCCTTGCAATAGGAGCCAGGCAGAGCTTGGGGGCTTCGTGGCCACCATGCTGGGCTCTGGACACACCCCACGGGCTGACTGCTGAAGTGTGGCCTGAGCTCCCACCGCAAATCCACACCCACACCTTCCCCTCTGCTCTGAAATAGCCTCCGTGCAGGCCCCCTCCCTCACACTGTCCGCCCTCCGGCCGGGCTCTCACAGCCTGCCTGAGCCTGCACAGGGCCGCCACTGTCAGCCTGTCTGAGGCAGGGTCCTCCCAGAGCAACGAGCCCCTGCCCGAGGCGGTGCTTCCTGTCCTTCCTGTGACGTCTTTCCAGCGAGGCACAGTGACTCCGGTGACCCAGCTCATCCCTTTACAGTCGCCAGGTTTTGATGGGAATCTGTGTGGGTGTCGCAGCCCTAAGGAACCTGCAGAGTCGCCTCGGGTCCTGCGCTCTCCTGTCACCACGAGGCCCTGGGTGACGCGTCCTGCGGCGCTCTCCTGTCACCTGCTCTTCGGTTTTTGAGTTTGTGTTTGTTTCAGTGCAGTGCCTGGGACTGAACTCCGAAGCTTCGACCTGACCGACATCCACAGACCTTTTCAATTCTTTTTATTCCTTAATATTTTTGGCATGTGTTTTTACTACATAATTACATCGATCACCTTCGCTGTGGAGTTAGCACATGTACACAGGACGTCTTAATTCTTTTTCACCCTTTTTCTCTCCTTCCCCCTATCTCTCAGTCCCCTTCACAGCCGCAGATCTACCTCCTTGTTTCCTATTAGCTACCTTTTTTATTTTTTGCTCTTTATTTGTACTTTGGGTTTCTCATGTAAAAGAACACGTGATATTTAAGCTTGTGAGTCCGATGTATTTCACGTAACATTATGGCCCCAAGCTGCATCCGTTTTCCCACCGATGATTTGAGTTTATCTTCTTTATGGCGGAGTAGTGTGTGGAATACCACCTTCTTGCCATCCAGTCACCTGTTGACAGGCTTCTGGGCTGATTCCAAGATGCAGCCGTCCCGAGCTGTGCTGCCGTGAACACCAGTCTACGAGGACCCCTGTGGCCGAACTCATGCGGAAGAGCCCAGAAGGGGGACACTGGGTCGAATCGAATTTCTAGTTTTAGTCTTCTGAGGACTCTCCATACTGATTTCCAAAGTGGTTGTATAGTTTGCATTCCCACCCATAAAGCTTTCTCCCCTGAGCCCTTGCCAGCACTTGTTATTATTTGATTTTTTCGTGGACAGCTGAGACTGTACCACCCAGAACGTGCCTGATGCCCTCTGATCTTACAGGCTAAGCAGGGACAGCCTGGCAGTACTCAGATGGGGTCCTTTTAATTTTTATTTTGTAACAGCTCCGCAGTAAGTTGGCCAGCATAAGCTTGGACTTGTAGCCCTGCCTCAGCCTCCCAGGTAACTCGAGTAATACCTGTGCACAGCCATATCATTTGCTTTTCCACATTTTCTGAAAATGGACTGTCCCTTGTCACTCCCACCTGTGTGACCTTGGGCTGCCATGTGCACTCTGCCCATGCATGGCTCCGCCCGCCCCAGTGCCCAGGCTCTCAGTCCCGGGGCCCCGCTCAGGCCCTCCCAGCCTCTGATGCACCAGCCTGTCCCACAGCACCACCCTCTCGCCTCTGTGCCCCTGTGAACTCCCTTGAGGGCCCAAGTGTTGCCTCCCTCTGCGCCCTGGCTTGCTCCCAGCCACCCCAGTCTAGCTGCCAGGCCACCCGCCCCGCCCCTAATCCCTCTGTGGGTGCCCACCTTCCCCCAGGCCATGTGATCCCGAAGCACCTGTGTCTCATCTAATGTCCCAGCCCCAGGCACGGGGAGTGCACAGAGGTCCCCGAGCATCAGAGGTCCACGTCCTTCCGGCCCCTGATGCCCTCCACAGCGCGGCCTGGCCTGGCCCCTCGCCTTCCCTCCTGCCCACTCAGCTCCACCCTGACTCTGAGGCCGGCTTGGATCCCCACTCCCTGTGACTTGCTGTGTGACCCGGGCTGCCCTTGAGCCCCTTGGCCTCAAATCCTTCCGCTTCCTCCCTCAGCCACCCACATGTGGACCGTGTGGCCTCCAGGATCTGCCTTACTGGGAAATCCTGACCAGCCATCTGCCCTCTGCCACAGCTTCCTGCACTTCTTGCTGTTACACGGTGTACGCCACGTGCAGGGTTCTGCTCCCCATCCGTGTCCTCTGACAGCTCTGGGCCTCTGTCCTCCCCGAGTATCACGAGCCCCTCACTGTCTCAACTTCATTCTTTAAGAGTCAAACCCAGTCCTGCCAGCTGGTTACACCAGCACTTGGGGCGACTGAGGCAGGGAGACTGTAACTCTGAGCTCAGCCCGGGAAACTTAGCAAAAGTTTGTCTCAGAGTAAGAATCAGGATGTAGCTCAGTGCAGAGGCCCTGGGTTCGATCCCCAGGATTTGCCAACGGATTCCACTAACACTGAGGGACACAGAGGGCCTGGGTCACCCTGGTGCCACCCGGCCAGACTGCAGATAACACGCCGAACCACCTGCCCACAGAACCCAGCCTGGCTCCAGCCAGCAATCGGACCTCCCTGTTTTTACTCCTGACCTTCTAGGTGTGAAGACATCAAAGCCGTGCTGTCCAGTCTTGGGCATCTGTGGCCCATGAGCAAGGGGCACCCACAGCTACAAACACGGGTCCAGGCTGGCTCTGCCCACAGCCATGAGACTAGATGATACCAGGGGAGACGGGGGAGCACTCGCAAAGCCGGCCTGGAGAGAAGGCTTCTGAACACCCCATCTCCTGATAGGGTGTCCTGACAGGGTGCTGTGCAGGAGAACGTTACCCAGAATTCACCACAATGAAAACTCCGTGGCACCGTGTGTGCCCACGTCTTTGTGCAGCCATCACCACTGCTGTCTCCAGAATCTCCTGTCGTCCCAACTGGAACTCTGTCACCATCAAAACTACTCCACGCTGTGCGTCCTGGCTCCTCCTTCCTCCTGGCTCCTGCAGCAAACACTCTGTTTCTACAAATTTCTCTCCTCTCGGTTCTCACTGGTGCAACTGTAGAGTCTGCCTGATTGCCTTATTTCACTTAAAGTAATGTCTTCAAGTTCCGTCCCTACATCTCTATGTCCTTCCTTGGGAAGTTTGGAAACCATAAAATGTAGATGAAAGAAATCAAGTGTTTGTGAGACAGGGTCTTGCTAGGTAGCTGAGGCTGCCTGTGAGCTCACTATGCCTGGATGTTGACAACACCCCTGCGTCAGCCTCCTGAGTGCTGAGGTAACAGGCGAGAAACCAAAGCTCTAACTAAATGAACAGACGCTATTCACAGAAGACGCAACATTTGAAGACACTTGTCCTACCCAAACTGACACTCATGGTGTCACAAGGTTTACAAGGTTTTTGTAGATACAGACAAGATTGTCTGCAACTTACAGGGAGGGCAAAAGAGGCAGAAGAGCTACATCATTTAAAAAGAATGAAATGGGCCCAGGGATTTAGCTCAGTGGTTCCGGCGCCTGTCTTGCAAGCGGAAGGGCCTGGGTTCGATCCCTGGTAACCACATACCATACTGGGCATGGAGACTCACCCCAGCAGCAACCAGTACCACAGACCACAGTGCCGGGCGTGGTGGCTAATGCCTGTCATCCCAGCACTTGGGAGGCAGAGGCAGGAGGATTGCTGTGATGTGAGTTTGAGGCTGAGCTTAGGGCCAGCCTGAACTACAAAGCGAAACCCTGTCTCAAAAAACCTAAAAAAAAAATAAATAAATAAAAATAAAAAATAAAAAGAATGAAATGGAAGGAACCATTTTGCCCACTTCAGGGACTTCTGAATGGCTGACTGATCAAGGCTGT
>PVIR01045469.1:0-10708 GCA_004026965.1 Petromus typicus
TGTGGCAATAGTTAAACAAATAGAAGACATGGGAAACATAGCCCTGGTGTGGGGTAGCACCGGGTAGGACTGAAAGTGTCATCCTCCACACAACCAGCTTCCACCTTAGGCTCCCAGGAAGATGGTGGCCTTGGATTGCTATGTGCATGTGCAGGTCTGCAGAGGGGAGGCGTGAATCCCTGGGCTCACTCCAGACAAAGGAGGGTGTCTGTAGCCACTTTCTTCTGACCAAAACCTGGGGAAAGCCCAGGCTGGGCTGTGCAGAAGATCTGCAGCTTATTTCTGTCTGCTCAAGCTCAGGGACGCCATGTCTTGGTGTGCCGTGGCTCACCGGCTCAGCAGAGGAGCCACCGGCTTTGCAGGAGGAGCAGGCCAGGACCTGTCAGCTGTCACGGTGAGGAGCTTGGGTGAGGTCTGAAGGTATGGAAGTGCCCTGCACACCCTAAAAGGGAGGAATCCTTACAGACGGGTATCCAGTTAGCAACCTGGCAAAGGAGCATATATATGGAGAAGACTGCAGACCAGGACCCCTTCTAGGGAGCTGATATTATAAGCCTTAAATGAAAACCGTGGTGTAAATTAGCACTATAATCTGTTGATAAAGCATATCTGGTGGATATCAGTCAAAGTAAAAATGTCTAGTACCGTAGTTGTTGTGATGTATACGACCACATAATTTGGCAGCCTATGGTCAATAATGAACATGTAAGAACAAGTTATAATGAGGCCTGTCTGTACTAAATGAAGTTAATCTCTCACTGTCTAACAAGGTCAAACAAGTCTCCTCAGGCAGTATCTTGGAACCATGCAAAGTCTCTCAGCTCTTCCATTAGCATCAGCCATCAGGATATGTCAGAGCCTTTGCTTGGCCATAGTGCTTTCTGCAAAAGCATGGGAGACTTTTGTTTTTTCTTCTCCAGGTGATATTCCCTTTGCATGCCTTTGTAGAATCGTAGGTCTCCTGGAGAAAGTTTCTTCACGTCTTGGATCTTCAATTGTTGTATTTGACCTTGGAGGGCCAGGGCCACAATATTTGCTTCCTTTTAGCCCAGTTACTTCTCTAGTTTTGGTCTCTTAAACTCTAATTGATAAAAACCCAGGAGAGAAGATCAGTAATATTAATAGAAGCAATGGGAGTAGTGAACTCAACTATTATAAATCTACCTGCATACAAAGCATTTAGGAATAAAAACATAGGAGGCTATTATACTGAGGAAAATAAGGTTGTTTTAGTGGTTGATTCACTGTCTAACGTTAATAGAAAAGGGCCTGAACTAAAGAAGTATACATAACTGTAACATTATCCTTGTGATGTACTTAAATGTGTCTCTACTGTAAAATAGCCACTGCTAGATGTACTTACTCTCCCCAAAATGTAAAGCAGATGTTTGAATCAAAAGGAGAATATCATACACAATGTTTGAAGACCTGTAGAATTATGGAGCATAAATACATTTTGCATACCCATAATGTAGCAATAACAACTATCACAATTATTTAAAACCTTGCATCTTTCAGTGTAGCTCGGTTCCAAAGGTATCTCTGTAATAACAACTTTTTGTTTGTCACAAAGCAATTAATCTTTTGAAGATGAACAATGTAAGCATATCATAACAATATGTACAGAATTTGACCAATATGAGTATCTTACATTTTTAGAGCTTAAACCATTGATGATGACCAGTGCAATCCATTTGCAATTACACTGAGACAATATTTGTTAGGGAGACTCTCCCATAAGTTTGTGAAAATATTGGTTGTCCCATCAGTGAGCAAAGATCAGAACAATTATGTTTGGGCAGCTGCTCGTTAGTTCAATGAGGGGAGTCCCATTTAGCAGTTTCCCAAACTTTAAGGCTTTTTGTTTACAAGGATAGCATTTTTATCTTTATAATTTGGAAAAACCAGACTGTGAGAATATACTATCTGGAGCTGAAAAAACTTGTTTGGATTGTTGCAATTAAGGAAAAACACAATACTTCTGCAAAAGAAATTTAAGTACCACTAGCAACGTGTGAAAAGAAAGCATGCCTTTAATAACATTTATCTGAAAGTCAATTTAATTATAGGTGCATATCTTTTAGGGGAAGATATTAAGAATATTAAAAGGAAAAATTATTTTAAGTTCAAGCAAAACAATTAGACAAATTGTAGGATTGAACAAACATAAATAGACAAACATATAAGACAACCTATAAAATTAGTAGCGCACTTAATAATATTTGGCCAAACTGAACGATAATATCTCTTGTATAATTTTTAGGATTCTAATGGTAATTAACAGTTATCAAAAAATTTGGTAGGTCAGTTAATAGTTATCTTATGATTAGAATCAGGAAGAATGAAAAGTGCTTTGTACCTTTAAGAAACATTGTTAAGGGCCGGGGATTTAGCTCAGTGGTTCCGGCACCTGTCTTGCAAGTGCAAGGGCCCGGGTTTGATCCCCGGTAAGCACATACCTATAGAGGGCATGGAGACTCACCCTCCAGCAGCAATCAGTAGCACATACCACAGGGCCCGGCGTGGTGGTTCATGCTTGTAATCCCAGCACTTGGGTGGCAGATGCAAGAGGATTGCTGTAATGTGAGTTTGAGGCTGAGCTCAGGGCCAGCCTGAACTACAAAGCAAGACCATGTCTCACACAAAGAAAAAGAATCATTGTTAAATTAGTCCCCCAGAAAGGGGTATGTGTACATATGTGTGTGTGTGTGTGTGTATGCATGTCTATTAAATACATCTATTATATATACATGTATACATTTTATATACATATAGATATATATATATACAGTTTATTTTTTTATTTATCCACGAACCTATGCTTGTTCTACTTCTGGAGGTGATGACTTGCTCTTGGACTTGCTCTTAGTCCTAATCCTGCCATGGATTTGTTGGTCATTGCAGGTGAGGTAGGTTGCTCAGGTGCCGCTGGCTCATCATTCTCAGCAGGGCTGCTGCCATCTGTTTTCAGAGATGTTGGTGATTCCACCAGCGTTACCCATGGTTGCTCGTTCCAGGAAGGCAGCCACAAGGTTTCACTGGTATCTGTCAGCACACAAGCAAAACCTTTCCCCCAAGTGATTAAAGCAGTGGGGCTATTACCTGTTTGGACATCTTTCCAAAATACTTGTGGTTATGGGGTCTTAGCCATGGCATCTGGATGCCAGTGGAGCATAGCTGGCAGTCACGTGAAACCTGCTGCAGGGCTTAAAAAGTTCGGTACAAAAACACCTAGATCTAAAGGGGCTTGTGGAGGCAGCTGACTTTCCCCTTCGATTGTTTAAGCGGCTGATGTTCGAGAGGGGAATGGGCTCTTTTTACTATGGCTTGTCCTTGTGGGTTATATGGAATACAAGTATTATACTTGCCAAATAAGAAAGAAATTTTGGATAAATTTATTTACAGAAATTTTGGATGAATTTATTTATATAAAATATGATGGACCACTCTTAGATTAAAAACTGGCATTTTATGGGAGATTTTTTTTCATAGAATTGTCCTATTAAAACTGTAGGTGAATGAATGGGAGGTATTGAACACCAACAGATAAACTGGATAGTTAAAGTTAATACGAAAAACCTGTAGGTTATGTATGACTTATTTTATGAGTAGTAACTCCTTTTGTGTCAATGGAGTAGTTAATTTTTGAGAGGAATTAAGATCAGAATCTCCCTGTAATATTTCATACAAGTTCTGCAATTGAAAAGTCGGTAACCCTATTTTAGGCCAAATGCAATTAATATCACCTAATATTTTTTAAAAAATCATTTAGTGTTGAAGGGCCCAAGTGTAATCTTGTAGATTAGATGCCATTTTGTTCTCTCAATTGAAAAACCACCATGTTCCTGTAAAAACCGCACTGGCCGACAAGAAGGTGCGGTTGAGACAGAGCAAGTTGACACAGAAAGGGAAAAAAAAGTTGCAAATGCAGGGGAATTGGAGGGGGAGGGAGGAAGGGAACAAGGGAAACTGGGGGGAGGGGGAAGAGGGGAGGGGAAGGAGACTTATGTAACCTGCCTGCGCTATAAAAAACAAAACCCTGCCCCATTTTGGTGTCTCTGACCTAGTTCGGCAGACCCATCACATGCTGTGCTAATAAAGTGCCTTTGTACTTGCATACGAGTTTGAACTTATTTCGGGGTGGAGATTTCTGGACCCAACATTTTGGGGGCTCATCCGGGATCTCCACTACCCGAATAGGTCCTCTCCTTAGGCACTAAGGATCTAGCGGTCGACCTTGTTCCTTGGTAAGTCGCGCACACTTGTATTCTCTGGTTTTTATGAAGTTGTTTAGAAAAGATCTAGATCTTCTGTACGGTGCGAGAAATGGGGCAGACGTGTCAGATGGTTCTCCACCACAGGGCTCAAGAGACATCTCGAGACCCTTCAGTGAGGATGTTGTCCTCTTCAGTGAGAACTCTGTTCTCTTGGTTCCCCGTGATCGGTCCCGCAGAGATTCACTTAGAGACCCTTAGTTTTCTGTTCATTGTTTGTGGGACCGTCCTTGTCCATACGTCTTTTGTGTTTGTATTGTCCTTTGTTTTGCTGCAGCTCTTGGATTCGGCCTAATGGGTCAAAAACAAATGACCCCACTGACCTTGGTATTAGACCACTTTACAGAGGTAAAACAGGTGGCCGCCGGCCTAGGTTTACACATAGTGAAAGGGAAATTGTTTCTTTTCTGCAGGAACGACTGGCCGGCCTTCAACGTAGGTTGGCCAGAAGAAGGAACCTTTGATTTGCAAACCACCATAAGAGTTAAGAATGTCATGTATGGGACACCTGGCCACCCAGACCAGGTCCCCTACATCACGGTTTGGCTGAATCTCATAGAGGACCCTCCTTCTTGGTTAAAGCCCTTTATTCCACCAAAGCCTATTCTGCCTTAACCCAGACCCCTTCCCTGCTGCGACAACCCTCAGCTACCAGAGAAAACAGGAATAGCATAGGACTAATCCTTTTTGGCCTTCTACAGGATGTCCACGGGAGCCACTCTATCCACTTTTGCCCTCGCCAGAAGAGCAAATTTTGGCTCCCCCCCCATATGTGCCTATGTACCAGCCCGCTGCGGCTCCTGCGCCTGCACCTGTGCCAGCTCCCCTACCCTCTCCTGCGCCAGCTCCGCAACCTTCTGCCCAGATCACCTGTGCTCGCGCTCGCTGTCCTGATGAACCAGAAGGGCCCGACTCCACTGTAGCCCTACCTCTCCAGGCATCAGGACCCCCAGACCAACATGATAACCCCCTAGTTAGTTCATTGGCCCTTCCTCTCTAATGACCTCTACAATTGGAAATTCCAAACCCCCCCCCTTTCAGAAAAACCTGCGGCTTTGACTAATCTGGTTGAGTCTGTTTTGTTCACTCACCAGCCAACGTGGGACAACAGTCAACAGCTCCTACAGATCCTCTTTACCACTGAGGGATGGAAACGCATAATCAGTGAGGCCCGAAAATTAGTACTCAGGCCAGACCGGCACCCGACCACCATTCCGGCACTGATAGAAGCAGGTTTCCCCCTTTAAAGACCCAACTGGGACTCTAACACAGGAGAAGGTAAAGAGAAGCTCAAAACCTACTGCCAGACACTAGTAGATGGCCTCCAGGCAGCTGCTAGGCACCCTACAAATTTGTCTGAGGTAAGTCAGGTCGTGCAGGAAAAAGATGAGTCACCAAGTGCCTTCTTAGAGAGATTGCTTGAAACCTACCACACCTATACTTCCCTTGATCCGCTAGCAGAAAATAACCAATTAGTCGTCAGCATGACATTTGTGAGCCAATCTGCCCCAGATATTAGAAAGAAGTTGCAGAAACTAGAAGGGTTTGATGGAAAATGGTTAGCTGAGTTGGTAGCTGTAGCTGAGAAAGTCTACAGTAATCAAGATTCACCAGAAGACAAGCAAGTGACAGGATTAGCCAAAGTCCTCCTAGCTTCAGCAGCCACAGGGACAAACAGGACCCGAGAACTAGAGAAGCTAGCCAGGAGAGGAATCAAAGGGGGCCCAGAAAACCAAAAAGACACACAAAACAGGCATGAGATAGCCCCCAACCAATGTACCTACTGTAAAGAACTTGGCCATTGGAGGAAAGACTGTCCAAAGAAGAAAAAGAAAGAGCAAGAGAAAGTCAAGGTGCTAAAATTAGGAGAGTTGAGCGACTAGGGCAGTCGGGGTTCAGAGCCCTTCCCCGAGCCTTGGGTAACCATGAGAGTGGAGGGGAAACCGGTGAATTTCCATGTGGATACTGGGGCACAACATTCAGTCCTACAGAGCCCCCTTGGAATATTATCAGAAAAAAGGACATGGGTACAAGGGGCCACGGGTACTAATAAGTACAATTGGACTACCAAAAGGACTGTGGACTTGGGGAAACGCCAGGTGACCCATTCGTTTCTAGTGATCCCCAACTGCCCATATCTCTTGTTAGGGCGAAATTTGTTAACCAAAGTGGGAGCTCAGATACATTGCAGAGATAAGGGGGCTTCCATTGCAGACACATACGGAAATTCCCTACAGGTTTTAACTTTAACTCTAGAAGAAGAATACAGGATGTTTCCTGAGAACCTAGTCTTAAAAGATGAGAAAACCCAAGAGAAACTGCTTGAGAAATGGACCAAAATTATTCCTGAGGTGTCGGCTGAAACCAACGGGCCTGGGCTAACGGCACATCGGGCCCCAGTAGTAGTCCAGCTGAAGGCAGGGGCGCAACCAGCCCATTTAAGGCAATATCCAGTGCCGCTCCAAGCAAAGAAAGGAATTACTCCACACATCAGGAGGCTAAAAGAATCCGGAAACTTGGTGACTCCTTTGCTCCTGGTAAGAAAACCTAACTCAGATGACTACAGACCAGTTCAAGATCTGAGAGAAGTACATAAGAGAGTAGAAGACATCCATCCTACGGTGCCTAACCCATACACGCTGTTAAGCTCTCTCTCTCCAGATAAACAGTATTTTACAGTGTTGCACTTAAAAGATGCTTTCTTTTGCCTGCCGCTGGCACCAAAAAGCCAGCCCCTTTTTGCATTTGAGTGGTCAGACCCAGAGGCAAGATTCAATGGACCATTGACATGGACTAGACTCCTGCAAGGCTACAAGAACTCTCCTACTATTTTTGATGAAGCACTACATGAGAATTTGGGTGAGTACAGGACCAAATACCCTTCTGTAACCCTGTTGCAATATGTGGATGACTTATTGGTTGCAGCAGTCACCCTAGAAGAATGCTAACAAGCCATAGAGGGACTCTTACACAATCTAGGACGACTAGGATATCGAGTGTCCTGGAAGAAAGCACAACTGTGCCAGACAGAGGTTAACTACTTGGGGTATGTCATCTCCGGAGGGCAAAGACAACTTTCAGCTAGCCAGAAAGACACCATCCTTAAGATTCCAACCCCATCGACGAGATGCGAGGCAAGAGAATTCCTTGGCTCAGCAGGCTTTGGGTGCCAGGGTTCGCTGAACTGGTGAAACCCTTATATGATGCCAACCTGGGAAAAGATGAGCTGAAATGGATGCTTGAGATGGACCGTGCCTTTAGTGTGATCAAGCAGGCTCTCTTGAAAGCCCCCGCGTTAGCCCTTCTGAATATCCTGAAGCCCTTTCATCTCTGTGTAGATGAAATGAATGGAATAGGGAAGGGAGTACTTCCCCAGACTCTCGGGCCCTGGCATCGGCCAGTGGCATACCTCTCCAAAAAGCTGGACCCAGTAGCGGCAGGGTGGCATCCCTGCTTGCAGACTGTTGCTGCAGTGGCCGCCCTTGTCAAAGACGCTGACAGATTGACTCTGGGCCAAAATCTGATGATCATCACTCCACCTGCAATCGAGAGGGTCCTCAAAACTGCACCAGATCAATGCATCTCAAATGCCCGCTTGACACAATACCAGGCGCTGTAGGTAAATCCCCCTTGTATACGCTTTGAAGCAGCTTGCTCTTTGAATCCAGCAACGCTGCTCCCAGACCCGTGGTTGGAAAGCCCCTCTCATGACTGTGAAATTGTTCCTGAAAGCCTACAAGGGGTCCCCGCCAGACGTGGCTGAGGTGCTGTTACAAAACCCAGATGCAACCTGATATACAGATGGGGCAAGTTTCATCCAAGAAGGAGTCCGATATGCCAGAGCAGCGGTGACTACAGAAAGTGAAACTGGGCTACAGCAGTGCCACCTGGAATGTCTGCACAAAGGGCTAAATTGATAGCCCTAACACAAGCGCTGCTAATGGAAAAAAATAAAAGAATCCACATCTACACAGACAGTCAGTATGCCTTTGCGATATATCGTGAAAGAAGAATACTGACAGCTGAAGGTAAAACTGCTAAAAACAAGCAAGAGATTTTGAATTTGTTGACTGCACTCTGGATTTCTAAACAGGTAGCGCTCATGCATTGCTGCGGTCATCAGAAAGCAGGAGACCCTGTAAGTACGGGAATAATTTGGCAGATCAAGAGGCAAAAAGAGCCGCCTTGTCAAAGAAACCTACTGAAGTTTTGATCATGCAACCGGTAAGTCCCTTCCTTCCAGACAGACCCCAATATCAGACAGAGGATCGAGAAATGGCAGAATGAAAAGGATATGTGAAAAACGAGGAAGGCTGGTACGTCACACCCATGGAAAGTTACCTCCTGCCAAAGGAATTAAGTAAGGAAATCTTAACTAAAATGCATGCGTTCTCCCATTTAGGAGAACGAAAACTTTATTTGTTGATAAAGGACTCAGGACTAAAGACTGTGGGACTCAAAGCTCTTTTGAAAAAGATAGTTGAGAGTTGTGGGACATGTCGCTTAGTAAACGCGATTAACCGTCAGCCTCACCAGGGAACAAGAGATAGGGGCACTAAACCTGGGGCATATTGGGAAGTAGACTTCACTGAGATAAAGCCTGGAAAGTATGGGTACAAGTATTTATTGGTGCTCATAGACACATTATCGGTGTGGACAGAGGCTTTCCCTGTTAAGCATGAGACAGCCACAGTAGTGGTAAAGAAATTGTTAGAAGAAATCTTACCAAGATATGGGGTCCCTCTTAAGATAGAGTCAGACAATGGGCCAGCTTTCAACACCCAGCTAGTGAAAGAAGTGAACTTTCTAGTTCACTAGTGAAGGGTCTAACCAAAGCCTTAGGGACCAATTGGAAATTGCATTGTGCCTATAGTCCCCAAAGTTCAGAGCAAGTAGAGAGAATGAATCGGACCTTGAAGGAGGTATTAACCAAGTTAGCTGTGGAGACTGGCGGTGACTGGGTGACTCTCTTTCCCTTTGCCTTGTTTAGAGTAAGAAACACCCCATATGTATTGAACTTGACACCACATGAAATAATGTATGGAAGACCCCCTCTGCTGGTTTCAAGGCCCAAATCAGAGGTCCTAACTGAATTCACTGACAGTCAGTTCTCGCTTTCACTTCAGAGCTTTTTTAAAACCATTGAGGTCTTGGGCCAGGGATATAGCTCAGTGGTTCCGGCGCCTGTCTTGTAAGCGCTAGGACCCAGGTTCGATCCCCGGTAACCACATAACAATACTGGGCCTGGAGACCCACCCCAGCAGCAACCAGTACCACATACCACAGTGCCGGGCATGGTGGCTCACACCTGTAATCCCAGCCCTCGGGAGGCAGAGGCAGGAGGATTGCTGTGATGTGAGTTTGAGGCTGAGCTCAGGGCCAGCCTGAACCACAAAGTGAGACCCTGTCAAAAAAAAAATACCAACCAGCGAGGCCTTGTGGATACACATCAAAGCGGTTTTTGCAGATACGCCGTTCCCAGACGCACACGCTTTCCAGCCTGTAGATTTGGTGTTAATGAAGAGACATGGAGTAGGTTTAGAGTGTCTGTTTTAATACTTAGGTCTCTTATCCACTTTGATTTTAGCTTGGTACACGGTGAAAGAGTTAGATCTAGTTTTAGTCTTTGGCAAGTTAAACCCAGTTTTTCCAGCACCATTTGTTAAAGAGGTTATCTTTCCTCCATTGAGGATTTAGGGCTCCTTTGTCAAAGACGAGGTGGCTCAGTGTATCTGGAGTAGTTTCTGGATCTTCTGGTCTACTCCATTGATCCTCGGATCTGTTACTTTGCCACTACCACACAGTTGTTATCACAGTGGCTTTATAGTATAGTTTCAGGTTCGGAGTTGTGATACCCCCCACCATGTCCCTGTTGCTTAGAATTGCTTTGGCTATTCTAGGTCTTTTGTAGTTCCAGATGAAAGTTTGAATTTTTTTTCTCTAGATCTGTGAAATATGCTGTTGGGATTTCAATCGGGATGGCGTTGAATGTGTAGAGTAGTTTTGGAGTATAGCCATTTTGACAATATTGGTTCTTCCTACCCAGGAGCAAGGTATGTCTTTCCATTTTTTGATATCATCTTCTATCTCTTTTAAACAGGTTAGGTAAAACTCTCAAAGACATTGGCTTAGGGAAAGACTTCATGAACAAAACTTCTATAGCACAGGAATTGGCTGAGGAAATCAACAAATGGGACCTCATTCTTTTAAAAAGCTTCTGCACAGCAAAGGAAATCACCAACAGTGCAAACAGGCAACCAACAATGTGGGAAAAAATCTTTACCAGCTGTTCCTCAGATAAAGGGCTACTATCTAGAATATATAAAGAGCTCAAAAAAATCAGCCCACCCAAATTTAATGACCCAATTCAAAAATGGGCATCTGAAATGAATAGATATTTTTCAGAGGAAGAAGTAAGAGCAGCTAAGAAGCAT
>PVIR01045470.1:0-10812 GCA_004026965.1 Petromus typicus
TTCATTTATTATTTTTTAAAGAATCTTTTTATTTTGAAAGGAGTATAATTTTGTACAGTAAAAGCTTATGGAGAGGTCTGATGAGGAATTATTTCAATTCTTCAAGAATGCACAAATTTTACAAATTACTTTAAAATTTTCCCCTAAATTCACTAAATGTCTACAGATTTCCAGAGTATTTTAGTTCATTCTACTAGTCATTTAAATTTAGGAAAAAATACATTTGGAGCAAAATCAGATGAACCAAAAATTGCTATCGTAGAGCTCCCATATTCATTAAAGACTTTTTATGAACTTGATATTACTAGCATCTTACATTAACATATCAGTTATCTCCTTTCTTTCAGTAAAATTAAGCACAATAGGCTTAAAAACGATAATAGCAATGAGGTCAGAAGGAAGCTTAACTGCAGAATTCAAAGTCTTTTGGAAATGTTGGCGCTCTCTCTGTAGGTTTCAAAAACAGAACTTTTGGAGAAGAGAGTGGATAAATTATGCATTTACATAATAAAATACAATAAAAAGGAACAAAATATTGATACCTGGATGATGAACCTCCAGATCAGTGTGCTGGCTGGGAAGAGTCAGATACAAATGAGGATGTGTTATAAGATTCCACTATATGAAGCCCAGAAACAGGAAAATTGAATCAGTGATTACAGAGTCAAAAATGATTCAACTATGGAAGTCAGCAGCAGAAATATGGGGAGTGGGTCATAAAAGGAATGGAAAAATGCCCCAGAAGTGACTACATAGGTGCACGTGATTGTCAAAACCCATGAGAACCACTTAAGATTGTGTGTTTTATTACATATCATTCATACATCAATTTAACATTGGGATTAAGCTATATCTCTAGAAAGCTAAAGATTTAGTTCTACGACGAATCCCCTCCAATGTGTATCTTTCCTTCTCATCATGGCCTTAATTTCCAATGAATCCAATCAGATATGAAAACAATGACCAACACTCACATGAGATACAACCAAGAACACAAACAGTGCCGAGGGAAAAGGGTTTTCTTTCCTTTATCCAAAGAAATGGAAACAGGAAATCCACTTCAGATGCAGACCCTGTATTTTAAATGAGCTAATCAGACCATCTGGAATGTTTGTTTCACTATAGTAATAATTTTGCTATAAATACTTACATAGTAAAACATCATGTTGTGTACCTTAAAATATATTTTTAAAAACTCATCTTTTAAAAATATCCTATTTAGGACTGGGGATTTAGCTCAACTGGCACCACACCTGTCTTACAAGCACAAGGGCCCAAGTTCGATCCCTGGTACAGGAAAAAAAAAAATCCAATTTAAGGCTAGAGATAAAAATGAACACAAGAGGATTACAGGACCTTCTAACCTCCCTCTACTAATGGGCCTATTAATCTTCACGGTCAATGTTAAAGCAGTAGGCTATGGGTTTAAGACTCCATATTTCAATTGTTTTTTTCTAGAAACACAGCCAAACTTGTCTTCATGTGAAATGCATCTTGCTCTCCCCTAGTGAGAACCCTCTTCCACAGCAGCCCTAGGAATACTGCCAATAGGGAGGATTTTTCCTCTAAACTTTTACAGGCAAACTGCTCCTTTAATTTTTCCTAGTGTGGAATGACTTTTCAGTTATCTCATCATTCTATTTTTAAAAACTATACCCCAGACTTAGGAGTCCCTGTGTGATGTACTAAACCAGAGAGTAGCTGAGCCCTACTTCCTTTGAGCCATACTTGTGTTTCCTGAATGTGGTCTCAGCATAAAGCCTCTTCCCAGAATGGTATTTTGGGATTTTCTTCAGCAAAGGCAGGCCTTCAAGGTGGCCTTGCTCCCCACCTCCACCCCACACACCTCTTCTTTGGATAATATAATGTGATATTGAGCAACTTACTTGTCTCAGACAAAATGGATTTCAGAATACCTGGCTCCTAATACACTGCTGACCAAAGTGAGATGCAAAAAAGTAAATGTAATTCTAATTTTAATATAAAGTGTGGCCCTTCCATAAAAAGAATCACTATCATTGTTGAATGAGAAACTTTCATAGACAATACTGGAAGTATCATAATGACTTTTTCCTAAAGAATCAAAACTGGCAATATATTCTCTAAACCAAAAGAGCAGCTTCCAGTATAAAAACATCTAATCTGTACGACTATAATAAAGAATGTCCTGGAAACTTTTATTCCCAAAATGCTTATATGTTTGTAATTTTTAAATATGATAATAAAGGATAAACTGTAACAGAAAAATAATAAAGATAGGAAATACTTAAGGCTTTTGTGATTATTATGCAAAGAACAAGTAAAATAAAAACCTACAAGAAAAGAAAAATTACATTGTTTAAAAAGTCAGAAAAAAACAGCAAAATGATAAACAATTCAAATTGGTAAATATAAAAAGATAAAGGTAAAACAATGAAATTTTAAAAGATAAAAGAAAATTATATGTCATTAAAGAATTAGAAAAAGATATTTTTTTTAATTATCTTTATTGGTACATTAAATATACACATCATGATTGCACTCCATAATGGGGATTTGTACCAGTATAAGACACAACTTAATTCTCATTTTTTCCCATAGACCCACCCACCCTACCACCCCCCCCATATATATAAAATTTGTTTCCTTACTTTTTTGTTACAATCTCAACATTGTCCCCTTTCACCTTAAGAAAAAGATATTTTATGCAAAAAGGTATAGTATTATAAGGAAATATGTTGGCAGATAAATTAGCAATTGAAAATATATTCTTTTAAGATCTTGATACAGTGTAAAAACAGAATTACAAAAAGATATTAAAATTCATAAAGCCATAGCTAAAATACTTGAGTGTAATTATAAGACAAATATAAATGATGTCAGCTTTTAAAACATTAATATGACAAAGAAAAGATTATCAGAACTAAACAGCAATCAAGCAGCAAAGGTATTGACATAAAAGTAAAAATGTAAACCAGTTTAGCAGAATAAGAAACTCAGAACAAATCCATGAGCTTACAATTTTGCCAAACATATATGATTGGGAAAGACATTCCTTAATAAGTGATGTTGAAAAAACTAGATATTCATACTCATAATAGACTGTTATCTCATACCATATACAAATGTATGTCCCAAAATTATAAATCTACAAGAATAAAAAATAGAGAAAAAGCTTCATGACATTGGTCTGGGCAATGCTTTTAGGGATATGATTCCAAAACCACAAGCAACAAAGAAAAACTAGACAAACAGCATTATATTAAACTAAAAGCTTCTTCACAACAAAAGGGTGAATCAACAATGTGAAGAAATTACCTATGTATGGAATAAATAAATAAATATATATAATATATATATAATCTAATAGGCAGTTAATAACCAAAATACACAAAGAAGGCAAGCAATTCAGTATTGAGAAAGGAACATTCAAAAGAATACATACAAAGGGTCAACATCACTAATTATCATGGAAATTGAAATTAAAAGCACAATAAAAATATCACCTCACACCTGTTAGAATTGCTATTATCAAAAAGATGGAAGATAGTGTTATTGAGGATATTGAGAAAATAAAATTTTGTATCCTGTTAGTATGAACATAAATTAATATAGCCATTATGGAAAACCATATGGAGAATTCTTAAAATACTAAAATAGAACTCCCATAAGATCTAGCAACCCTACTACTAGATATACAGCCCAAACAAATGAAACTGTTATGTCAAAGAGAAATCTGCACTTCTATGTCAGATGCAGCATCATTCGCAATAGCTAAGGTATGGGATTGACCTAAGCATGAGTGAGTGGGCAGAGAAAATCCGGTACATACACACAACAGAATGCTATTTGTCCTTGTAACACAAGCAAATCTTTTGCAACAACACAGATAATCCCACAGGCTATTATGTTAAGTGGAACAAGCCAAGCATAGAAAGACAACCATCACATAATCTTACTGGCACACGAAATCTACAAAGTTGGACTCAGAAGTAAAGAATAGATTGATGGTTACCAGGCCTAGAAGGGTGAGGAGGAGAACTGAGATGTTATTCAAAGATCACAAAATTTCAACTCTAGAAATTAATTCAAGAGACTTCACTTGGTAAATATGCTAAGATTTATGTAGTATATACTTGAAAATTGTTGAGAGTCGATGTTAAATGGTCTCTCCACAAATAAATGATAGGCATAAGAAAAAAACGTATGTGCTAATTAGCCTGATTTAGCCATTCCACAATTACACGTATTTAAAACATCCTATTGTATACCTTAAATATATACAATTTGTCCATTTTTAAACTGTTAATTAAAAAAAAAGTAAATGACAAGATGTCATCAGTTAAATCAAAAGGATCTGAATTATTTTAAAGAAAAAACTCAGTAAGCATTAAGTAGTTTAATAAACTGAGACAATCTAAAGGAGAATGTACAGAAATTTTTTTAAAAGAATAGAAAAAGATTCTACGTAGGTAAGTAACATTCGCTTCTCTTAGATGCTCTTAGGGAGTTCACTGCAAAGGCAGTAGACACAGTTCTCAGCAAAGTATTCCGCAATGATTATAGTAGAAAGATGTAAAAAATAAGCTGACGAAAGTCTTGGAAGATGAGAAAGAATTCACTTCCCACTTCAAATGCTCACCCAAGCCCTAACACCAGCTGGCCCACAAGCAGTTGGTGTAAGTACAGATGTCATTAAAATTCCGGTATCCAAGCTGGCCTGCAGGGCCTTTGGAGGTTATTTTAGGATTTGGTAAAATGAGTAAGGCTTTGAACATTTCTAAGAACTACAAGGAATGAGCCATCAGAGAGGAAGAAGTTGAAAACCAGAAAGGAGTGATAATGGAAGGAAGAAGTTCCAGACTAGATAGGGTAGGATAAAGAGCTCAGGAGCAAGCTGCACAAAAATTCATTAAACATAAATCCTTTCATAAGCAGTTTCTAATGCAATACTACAGAGCTCACTGAAAAGCTCAAGGCTTAACCAATAGGACCAATAATGAATGCAGATTTGGGGGATATAGTTGCTCTTGGCATTATTTCAAGAAAAAGGATTTAGGAGAAAGACAAGTTCACAATAATTGGTTAGGCAAGTTCTTCTCCTGTGGTATTTAGCTCAAGTTCTATAGACCCTAAAGCCTTCTCTACCTAGGATCTGGTATATTTTCCTAAATTAAAGCATATGTAAATAATCACTTTGCCAGAAATGATGTTTTGCCCATAGGGAAAGTAGCTAATCCTGGCCCACAGGGAATCTAACTAACCCCTCAAGCACAGTTTCTTCTGGCAGATTCAAAGCATGGTCCACAATATTCACACTGCCCTTTATAGGGTTAAGACTGTAGGCCATCTATGGGGATGATATATGAACAAGGGACAGCAAGCACACACACACACACACACACACACACACACACACACACAACCTTTCAAAGCATTTCTGTTGTCATCTCTAAAACTCTGCTTACAAAGGAGAATCCACGAAGGGGAAAACTCCAAAATAAGTTACTGTGTCCATGAAAAAGTTACCATCCTTGTCCTGAAGGATCCATTAGAATTAGCATAGTAGGTGTCACCAGTGGCCTATATAAGAGTAATTTTACTAGAGTGATGGAGTTTGAAATTTAAGGGCCGAAACTGCAGAAAGAAGAGGCAGAAAACCATGGAAGCAACTGCCAAGGATTCAACAAGATGAAATGGGATGGAATAGAATGAGGTTCATTTTCACGTGAGGGCTGCTGCAATTGTTGTTATCCAGAGAGAGAGAGAGACATTTGAGATCCTTTCAAGGAAGAGATACTGAGGGTTCTATTTAAGAGGTAGTAGAGAATGGGGTAACTACATAATGGAGGGAGGAGACAGCAACAATCACAGTATGGAATTTGGAAGTATCTGAGTTAATCCATGCTGCTATAACCAACTACTAGAGACTGGTGACTTATCAACAGCAGAAATTAGATGATGATCTTCTATGGGGATGAGAGTGACAGAAAACACTGAGGTCCCTTTTACAAGGCCACTAACCCTTTCATGTCTACTCTTACAACACCATCTCATTCCAATTAGACCTACCTCCTACCACCATAATGCTGTGTGATAGACTTCCAACATATAAATTGGTGGGAGGAGACAAACATTCGGTCTACAGCAATATGGAATACAGAGCTGCACGCTGCATTGCCTTGAACAACAAAAAGCAGGAAAGAAACGATTGAGTTGACAGCTAAATTTTTGGGAAATGAAGATCTTTGAAATAGACCTCGTTTTCTTGATACGGCCAAAAACAAAGGCTATTTTTTTAGAGTGACAGGTGGGGATTATAGGGAAAAGGAAAAGGGGAAGGCCAAAGTGAACTAATGTCAGTAAGGCTCCCCTGAGCCAGGACTCCATCATCATGTCACAGCAACAGGCTGAACAGCTGTGTAGTTTTCTAGAACATAGTTCCATGACTAGATTCAGGAGAAAAGCGAGAAAAATGCAGCATCCACCCTTGATTCCGGACAAGGCAGAGAGGGGTGCAGCAGAGGCAGAAGCAGGATATCCTGAATGGATATCCTGGATGACACATGCTCTTTATTAGGATGGCAAGGAACAGCGATTAAGGGGGGACTCACTGTAGGTGTGAAAAAAGAAGAGGCCTAAGGGACTAGGGTCTGTATCAAGTCAAAAAGCAGATGTAGTAGAAGTGCAATTATGGGAAATCAGAAATAAGAGAAGCCCATATACTTACAGAACTAAAAATAAATTGCCATAGTTATTGCCTAAAACATTCTAACAGAATTTTGACCATGTGAAACAATCATATAAAGTTGCTTCTGAAATTTTATCAAGTGACGATTAGAAGTGACCGCATTAGTAATGAGGATGTAGCTCAGAGGCGTCACACCTGCCTCTCAAGCACCAAAGTCCCAAGTCAATCTCTGGGACCACCAAAGAGAAAAAGATAACAAGGAAAGGAAATGGCATTCAATGATTCTGTATACTTCATAAAACTAAAATTGAAGACACGACTCATTGTACTACTTACTTTGATTTTGTTTTCACTATGCCTGATGCAATGTTGAATTTAGGTGGCTTACAAGGACATGAGAAACAACATGACATGACAAAGTTAAAATAAGTATGACAGATCAGGTTAATCAACCTAAGGAAGATGGAAGGTGGAGTAGGCTTGGTCTGTGGTGCTTAATGCTCTTTCTGTCAAGATCTGCGCAACAGGGGCCGGGGATTTAGCTCAGTGGTTCTGGCACCTGTCTTACAAGAGCAAGGACCCGGGTTCGATCCCGGGTAACCACATAACAATACTGGGCATGGAGACTCACCCCAGCAGCAACCTGTACCACATACCACAGTGGCAGGCATGGTGGCTCACGCCTGTAATCCCAGCACTTGGGAGGCAGAGGCAGGAGGATTGCTATGATGTGAGTTTGAGGCTGAGCTCAGGGCCAGCCTGAACTACAAAGCGAGACCCTGTCTAAAAAGAAAAAAGAAAAAAGATCTGCGAGATAAATTTCTGTTAGAATTTAGTACCAGACAGACGTTTTCTCCTGGATACCAGAATACTTCCTACTACCAAATAAGAACCACTTAAATCATTGCATTTCCACTTGGATCTTGACTCTGGGAACTTGGCAGTAAATATTTTCCCCAATTGTAATTAGTGCCTTAACCTAGCCTTTTCTATTGAAACCAAAACCTTGTTTCATTATTTATACCTTGATCTTTATCTTTTATTTAACAGGATTATGACTGTTTTAATCGCGTGCCAACTCAAACACTGCTGGCATTTGTGTGACATAAATTAAAAATAAACATTCACAAATCTTGTTCTTAATTGCAACCCAAAGAATCAGTGTTTTACTTAAATTTTCTAGTTCCACACTTAATTTCAAACACTAAACTTCATTTCTGAAGTCATTACACTCTAAAATCTTTCTAATTACTTCTCTACATATGACAGACTGTTACAGAATGAAATCTCCTCTCCAAGGCTGGTATATCATTACATTTATCATTCTATATTCAGTAGCAGAGTTATCACGGGTAACCGTGTGTGGAGTAAGGCGGCAGCAAGTTACACTGCTTATCAGCACTCTCTCCTACTTGCTGCTGTCTGCATCCTGTCATCAAAAGCAAAATCTTTAATCACAGGTAATAAACCAGATGCAGTTATGTAAGAAAAGTTCTAATTTAAACCATGTCTTAATGTGGATAGATGCATCAAATCAAGAAAATAGGCCTTGACTTGGTTGCTTGACTTGGTTATTTAATCCAGGCTTATCTGGTTTAAGAGTAAAAATTCAAGGCTAACCCACACACCACACCAAAACATCATCCATCCTCACTGCTGTTAGATGCCCATAGGCTTTTTAGGTCAAAGTAGTTTACGAACTCTGTTGCTGAAAGAAAATAAAACTATATTCATTCTACTTTTTGCTTTATCTTATTTTATATTCATTTTATTAAATAAGGAGAAGAAGTGTCAAGGCAAGGATGCCAACTCTAGACCCCTCTGCTGCAGATCTTTGTTTACAGAGATTTTTAATGCCTGAGTCAGTGCTCTCCCATTCAAGTCCCCAGTGAAGTCCTTGTCCTACAGGACAATCCCCTTGAGTTGATAATAACATCACAATTAAAATTGCTACTCCTGGTAATCCAATGAAACAATGGGCTAGGAATTGCCATCATGAGAGCAATAACCCCCAGTTCTAAAAACTGTTAAGGAAAGATCCTGAGTGTTGTATTTTTTTTTTATTTTTAATATCTGAGATACTTCCATCCCCATATGGAAATTACAAAAGCTTAAATACATGATCTTCAACAAGCCTAATCCCAGACTGTTGGTCAGAATGCTCCTCACCAGTCACATTTATATATAACTGACATTTCAACATGCTCAACACTTTTAATGTCTTAAAATAAGCAAATGGTCCTTTTTTTTATTTCCAAGAGGCAGGCACAGTACAAGATATACTATTTCCAATTCTCAATAAGCCAGGTTTTCTGAAGAAACTTCAGAAGGATTTTCAATCATATAAGTCCTTTAACTTTGTCCATCACTCATTGTAAAAATTAATGGATAGTTAGGTGATAAAGGCCATGAAAGCTGGAACTGGCTTGCCCTTTTTACAAATAAGCCAAAAGTCATTTGAGAATGACCCTTCATTTATTAAAGACCTTTTCTAGAGAAGAGGACTTATATGTGCTCCAGCCATATCCCTGTCCTATTACCAGCCACGGTTTTCCTCAGTAATGCAAACCAGCCGAGAGATTTCTGTAACAGGCTGTACAGGTTTACCTCTCTGTAAGGATGACAGACGGTTCCCAGGAACTGATATAAAGCATAAACAAACCAGTAAATATAGAGCCAGGGATTTGGCTCAATGGTTCTGGTGCCTGTCTTGTAAGCGCAAGGGTCCGGGTTGCATCCCCGGTTAACCATATACAATACTGGGCATGGAGACTCACGCCCAGCAGCAATCAGTACTACATACCACAGTGCCAGGCATGGTGGCTCATGCCTGTAATCCCAGCACTTGGGAGGCAGAGGCAAGAGAATTGCTGTGCTATGAGTTTGAGGCTGAGCTCTGGGCCAGCCTGAACCACAAAGCGAGACCCCATCTCAAAAAAAAAAAAGTGACTATAGACACTGAGCAGTGGCTTCAATTCTCCTTTTCCAAAATCTTTTCTGATATTTTTCACAACAACAAAATACCCACTCAAAAGATAGTTTTTCAGTGCTCACTTCACACTCAGTATTGAGTCTAAAACTCCATTCAGTCTGAATACTTTTTGCTCACCAGCCAATGGTGAGACAGGAAATCGATTATATTTGAATAATAGGTACATGCTCCACTATTCAAGAATACTCAGTTCTTCAAAAGAAGATAAGCAAAACAAATGCTTTAGAATGGATAGAATTTGATAATTGTAAAGCATAGATAATAGGTGAGCTAATGACTTACAAAGTTAAATCCATAGTGTGTATAGTATAGAGATAACGAGTGGATTCTGAGACAACAGGAATATCATAATGTGTCACACACAGATAGTAAGTGAACAGCCCATAAGAAGCCCATAATAGCCCACAGTAACCATTAAAAACATAGTAGAAGTGGCATGTATGGTGGGACAGCAAAAGTTGTACTCTGAAGGTTCATAAAGAACAAGTCTTAAGGTGAAATCATGGCACTCTAGGCTGACAATGATGTTATCCTAACATCAGCTATCTAATACAGTTCAATTAAGGCCCAGTGCGGGCTCTCTAAAATGAATTTCAGATTCACTCGAAGGTATGTGGCAGTCTGACAAGATATAGCTATGGACAGGTGTGCTTGTCCCCATATTTCTTTTGACAGAGCAGCTGTGCCTTCAGATACCTTCCATTTGACAGTTAGGACCTCTTCACCAAACTCCATTCTCATCTTTTAACCATATCATAAGTCTGAAAGGATTGTGTGGCAAAGAGGGAAGACACAAACATTGTATAACACAGAATTCGGGTTGTAAGAGTCTATTCCTTTTTGAAAACTATTCTTGGTACATTAACCTACCTTAATTTTCCCCCTTCATTCTCATTATGTTTTAAACTGCTTTAATACACAATGTGAGTAGAGTCTTTGCTCATGAGTCTCTCTGCTCAGTGGTCACTGGTAGTATATTTGAAGGTTACCATGGCATCCTTGTATTTTCTATATGACAATGTAGGTAGAGAAAGATTAAGCCGAAAAAAATGTATGTATCT
The DNA here is from genome assembly GCA_004026965.1 of Petromus typicus. Lineage (NCBI taxonomy): Eukaryota > Metazoa > Chordata > Mammalia > Rodentia > Petromuridae > Petromus > Petromus typicus. Next base: position 10,724 of record PVIR01045470.1, read on the forward strand.
GGTTGTTAGTCTGCTCTCTCATCACTGAGACACAATCCTGACACCCACAACTTAAAGGAAGAGAGCCTTAATCTGCTCACAGTTTCAGG
>PVIR01045471.1:0-10710 GCA_004026965.1 Petromus typicus
CATGGTTTGTCTCTTGTTGATATTATCCCGGTGGATCTTTAAATCAGAATCAGTGATTCTATGGGGACTTACTGTAGGATATCATCCTTTTCAAAGCACCCCTCAGCTGTGAACTCCGGAAGGCATAGATGAAGGGGTCAATGACTGCATTGCACATGATCAGCATGCCATTTACCTGGAACAGGGATATGTAGCAAGTGCAGTAAGGGTTTCTGGGACAGAAAGTCATTAAGAGGACATGAAGGATGAAAGGGGCCCAACAGAAGATGAAGACCCCCAGCAAGATAGTCAGGGTGATGGCCCCTCTCATGTTGGCCCTGGGAAGGGCAGAGATATTCCTGGCATGGGAGTGAGCGAGCAGGAACATGTGTACATAGAGGCAGAGGATAAAAACTAGCATCAGGGGGAACAGTGATGTGAAAGTGAGCACTGTGGGAACATGATGGGAGAAGATCACCATGGCGATGCCGCTCCCAGTGCAAAAGACCCAGATGACTGCCAGGATGATAATAGTGCGGCGCATGGTCACAATGCTTTGGTACTGCAGGGCATGGAAGATGGTGATGTAGCGGTCAACAGCAATTGCGAACAGGCTAAATATGGAGCCAAGCAGAGAGAGGATGAACATGGTGTCAATGATGTCATCTGCTATGGTTTCAAAACTGCCTTGAAGCTTGAGATAACCCATGTTTCGGAACATGATCAGGATGTTTTCTACAACCTTATACAGGCTGCCAAGCATGTCAGAAATGGCCAAACTACAGATGAAAAAGTACATGGGAGACTGGAGGTTCTTATTCTTGATCACAGCCAAGATGATGATCAGATTTTCCAAAATCCCAGCTATGGAGATTATGAAAAATATCTCTTCTGGCAAAGCCACATGAGGACAGTCTGAATTGTTTCTTGCTATGTCACTGGCATTCACATTTGAGTGGATAATGTGCTTCATTTCTCCTCTCTGTGGTTAAGACGTGATGTTAACCTGGTTTCAAAGAGAACGTGGTTGATTCTTCAGAATATCTTGTTCAGAGCACTTGCTGAAGGTCTGAGGATAAAATCACTCAGCTGCCTGGAAGAGAACATTTGAGAATGTCCATTGCAAAGTAGACTACAAAATGTTTAAAAGGCACATTTGCTTTAGGATAACTAATTACCCTCTATAAATATCATAGTACAGTCATTTTAATAAGACAATTTACTGAGACTTCATCTTATACTTTTTGTGAATAATATCTTCAGTGCACTTTGGAGCCCTGAGACAAAGATAAAGGCAATTCTTTGTCCTCTTTCCTCTCCTCCACTTTTCTTGTGTGACAGCTCAAATGAATGGCACAGCAGTCATGGCTGAAAGAAGTAAAGGTAGTGAGAGGTGGGAACAGGACAACACAGGCCACACATCTCTGACTTGCGAGTGGTGACAGGATCTGCAGATGAGGTGATCTATCTTATTGTCTTCGTTGTTCCTCTTCCTGGGCCACAACCTGTCCCTAGTGCTGTGGGCTAATGACAAAGTGTTGATAAGCCATTCAAAGGATGCTATTACCTGTCCTTTAAGAACTCTCAGAAGCTAGATATAGTAGTACACATCTGTAGAATCATCTACTCAGGACACAGAAGAAGGAGGATTGTTTGAGCTTAGAAGTTAGAGACCACTTTGGGTAACTTGTCAAGGTTTCCATCTCAAATAACAAAACAAAACAATATCTCAATAGTGCCATGTCAAGAAATGTTGGAATTGAATTATGGCACCAGAAATATCTGCTTTTCAAGCATAAAAACCAATGACTCAGAGGTCTACCCAGTAAGAAAGTGTGGAATCTGCTATTTCATTTTCCAGAAGGTAGTGTTGACAGATGGACAGGCAGTTTTATGATGTGTATCAACTTTGTCTTGACATTTTGGTGGATTTAAAGACATGATCACTCCTTCTATTTACTGTTCTCTCCTGAGATTGAACTGAATCCTCTGCCAGAGAAAGAGTGGGAAGCGATCCTATATCCTGAGTCAGCTGAAGGAACATAGAGTCTGAGAGTGCAGTTGTGGGTACAAAACCATGATGTTATGCCTAGAAAGGAGTTGCTCCCCTTGTGAAGGAATATACTGCAGGTCAGGCCTTGAGGAGGGTGTCTGAGCAAGGTAGAGACTGAAACAGAGTGGCTAGCAGGGTTCTTTCCAGGACAGCCAACTCATTACTTCCCTCTGTGCCTGAAACTGTGTAGGTTCTTAAGCAGAAAGCTGGATTCTTTGGAGCCCTGATGTTGGAATATAACAGCATGTGAAAGAGAAGAAAAAGGAAAGTGGATGCCTGGGACCCAGTAAGGATCTGAAGTGAGAACTGGACCTCACAAGGAGAGGCAAGAGGGGTGCCTCAAAGCAGAAGAGGGAGGTGGCAAGCAGCACTTTCTCCCCGACCCCTGGTTTGAGGCATGGGGCAGCAGCTCAGACCTGCCTACAGAAGTATGGTAACTACTGGTAATTCCAAAGGCCTCTATGGAGCAATGGAGTAGAATAGACTGTGGTCTGCAGTGGCTAGTGAGTGATTATAGTCCAGGTTGGGCATTCCCAGGAGAAAGCAATTGGACAGTCACCATTTTGTGAAGAGGCCAACTGAACTCAGTACCCAGATCTGCAGTGAGTTGACTCCATCTCAGGCTCCCACTGTCAGGGTGATGTACAGCTATGAGAGACACCCAGGAGCAGAGCAGGGAGCCAGGTTAAAGCTGGTAGAAGGTTCCCAGAGTGTTATAGGTTGAACAACTTGAGTCCCAGCCTCATAGCCAGAGACCAGAAGCAGCCTGAACTTCAGTGGAGCTGAAAATGCAGGCTTGCTGGGGTTTTCTACCACTCTCCTGTAATTCTGTTACAGGCTTGCAGGGATTAACCCACATGGATCTGGGGTCTGTCTGACCCCTTTGTCTGCCAGTGACAACAAAGGCACATCCTGAAGTGAACATTTTTCTCTTCCTTTTTAAAATTATTATTTGTTCTCATTTTTATATGAGTGTGAACATTGTTTCTAGTTTTGTTCTGTTCAGGTTTTTGTTTCTTCCCTCCTGTCTTGTTTATCATTTTTCCAGTGCTTGCATAATTTTCCTTTGTGCTTTAGTTTTGCTTCTTCTTTTTTTTTTAGACAGGGTCTTGCTTTTATAGTTCAGGCTGGCCCTGAACTTGCTATGTAGCCCGGGCCAGCCTCAAACTCACAACAATCCTCCTGCCTCTGCCTCTCTAGTGCTGGGATTACAGATGTGAGTCACCATATCCAGCACTGTGGTGTGTGGCTACCAGGAATCGAACTCAGGATCTTGCACTTGCCAGGCAGACTTCAGAACCACGGAGCTAAATCCCCAGCCCCTAGTTTTGCTTCTAATCTCTTATTCTTTTTCTATTTCTCAATTTTTCCTCTTAACTTCTTTTAAATATTTTACCCTGAGGATAAAATCACAAATTGACAAGATATTTACTGCATAAAGCTTTCTGGCTTATTTTATAAGTACAAATCTTGTTCATATAGTTAAATGTGGCAAATTAATAGTTAACATAGTTTGTCATTTTCTAGGCTATGCTTGATGCTATTGTTACTAATGATTGTACTACTTTTGCTAAAGTGACATGGTTGTTCTAATTAGTTGTTCTTCCTTGTGTGCCAAGATTGAAATTGCGTGAGGATCACAAACAATACTGTGGGTCAATACCAAAGAAGTAGTGGGTAGTCAAACAGGCAGCAACTTCTCACTCCCAATAAATTGAAGAAGTAGGATCTTATAATAGATTCAAAAAACAAAAGCCAGTCACATCTGGAAGATACCACTGAAAAGGGATAATTTCTTAAAGGTTCATGATATTAGCAAAAAACCAAAAAATCACATCATAAGCAATATACAAGTATCAATGCAGAAATTAAAGTAAAAAAATAGAAAATGAGAAGAGATGGAAGCAAGATGTGACCTTATACTTCACCAGGTCACTGAAGTCAAACCCAGGGAAAAATGAGATGGAATAATTCTAAAGCTACACCTGAACTCTCTGAAATGGTTACAAAAGTAACAAAGCAGATGCATGAAGCTGTAGAAAAAAAATCAAATTAGAAATAATTTCTCAGATAACTAAAGAGACAATGACTATAATGAAAGACATAATGAATCTAGAGTAGATCCACATAAAAAATAGAGAATCTTAGCAAATAATGAATGCTCAACAGAGGAAAGAAATGGAATCCATCACACAGCTCCAAGCAGATACTCAGCAGACTAAAAATTCTACTGAAAGCATACACAGTAGAATGAACCAATGTCAGGACAGATTAAACTATTCAAATCAGAGAACAAAGGAAAAAAATTACAAAAATACTAATCACTTACAAAGACAAACCTATTAGAATAACAACATATTTCCCAGAAGAAATTCTAAAAGCAGAAGGATATAGAATGATGTATTTGAAGCAATGAAATCAAATAACTGCCAGCATAGATACTATATCTAGCAAAGTTATCCATCATAATTAAAGAATAATTAAGGATCTTCTAAGAAAGCATAAAATAAAAGATTCATGACCTCTAAGTCAGTACTGCAGAAGACACTTAGGGGAATCCCATACACAGAAGAAGAAAGGAGGTACATACAATCATGAATATTGGAAAAGAAATTACTTTTGAAGAATATGTAAAGAAATAAAACTCAGGAAAGCAATTAAGGTGAATATGGCAAACTTTCAAGTTTCTAAAATGAATAAGGGAGAAATAAATATAAATTATTAGAAACACCTAGAAGAAAATAACAAAATGAGGAGAATTAGTATACACCTTTCAGTAATAACCACACATTTAAGTAGTTTTAATTCTCTAATTAAAAGTTGCAGATTGGCTGTTTGGACCCAACAGTTTACTACCTGTAAGAAACTTCCCTCATTAGCAAAGATACACATAGACTAAAAGTGAAAGAATGGAAAATGATATTCCAATCAAATGGGATTTGAAGCAAACAGGAGAAGTTAAACTAATACCTGGCAAATAGGCCTCAGCCTAAAATCAGGTTGCCATATGCTGACAATGAGAACAATCCATTAAGAGACTATAGCAACTAAAAACACACAAAATTATATATACAACATGTCAGAACACTGAGTTTTATGAAAACAAAGCCTATTGGACATAAAATGAGAGGTTGGCCCTAATAAATAATAGCTCACGACTTCAATAGTCTAATTACCAATAGATAGACCATCCAGACAAAAAAGCAACCAACTATAGTGTCAAATTAACTAAAGATCAAATGGATTTAATAGATGTCTATTTTGGACCAGGGATTTAGCTCATTGGTTCCAGTACCTGCCTTGCAAGTGCAAAGTCCTGAGTTAAATCTCTGGTAACCCTATACAACAATGTCAGAAGTGGTGACTCACACTCACCAGCAATCAGTACCACACACCACAATGCCGGATGTGGTGGTTCATATTTGTAATCCCAGCACTCAGGAGGCAGAGGCAGGAGGATTGCTGTGAGTCTGAGGCTTGCCTGGGTTACATAGCTCAGGGCCAGCCTGCACTACAAAGTGAGATCCTGTCTCAAAACAAAAAATTGATTTTATTGGTACCTTTTATATGCACATTGTGATCACAAAAGGCATTGAGAATTGAAAATTTGTACCAATACATGATATGACTTATTATTTTTCCCATTCCCCTGTCCCCCTACAACTCCCTGCCCCCTAATATATAAGCTTTGTTTCCTTTTTTTAACCTTCAATTTTTTCCCCTTTTGTACTTAACCTTACCCTCCTTTTCCCTTTGTGTACAAATCTTTTAAAGAAAAACTAATACCAGTGCTTCTCCAACTATTCCATAAAATAGAAAAGGAAGCAACTCTCTGAAAGTCATTCTATGAAGCCAGTATTTTTCTGCTATCAAAGGATATGACAAAAAATCTGCATAGACCAATATCTTTGATAAAAGTAGATGTAAAAATTCTAAATCAAATACTTGCAAATTGAATTCAATAACATACTGAAAAGATATTATATCATAACCGTTGGTTTCATAATACGCACAAATTTATAAATATAATACACTACCTAAATAGAATCAAGAGTAAATAACACACAAAAATCTAGATAGACATAGAAAATCCCTTAATAAAATTTAAATTAAAAAAGTTAAATTTAAATTTCATTTATGATAAAATCCTTGAATAAACTGAAAGTGCAAAATACCCACTCACCAAAGCCAAAGCAATCCTGAGAAAAAGGACAGTAATGGAGTCATCACAATACTGATTTCAAAATATGACTTACTATTAGAGCTGCTGTAACAAAAACAGCACAATTTTGGGCCAGAGATTTAGCTCAGTGGTTCTGGTGTCTGCTTAGCATGCTCAAGGTCCTGAATTTGATCCTTGGTAACCACATACCAGAAATGCTGGACATGGTGACTCATGCCTGTAAACACAGCACTCAGGAGGCAGAGGCAGGCTGTGAGTTCAAGGCTGACCTAGGTTACAGTGTGAGTTTGGGGCCAACCTGAACTACAAAGTGAGACCCTGTCTCAAAAAACTGAAAAACAGGGCCAAGGATATAGCTCAGTGGTTCCAGCACCTGTCTTGCAAGCGCAAGGGCCCGGGTTCGATCCCCAGTAACCACATAACAATACTGGGCATGGAGACTCACCCCCAGCAGCAATCAGTACCACATACCACAGTGCCAGGCATGGTGGCTCACACCTGTGATCCCAGCACTCAGGAGGCAGAGGCAGGAGGATTGCTGATGTGAGTTTGAGGCTGAGCTCAGGGCCAGCCTGAGCTACTAAGCGAGACCCCGTCTTAAAAGAAAAAAAAAAAAAAGTAAAACAAAAAATCCAGCAAATGTTTACATGAAGATAGACACAAAGACCAGTGTAAGTAGATAGAGGAAGCCAGCATAGACCTAGGTTCTATAGCTACTGGATTCTCAAAAAGGTACCAAAAAACATGCTAAAAACAGATAGCCTTTCTAACAAATACTACTAAGAAAGCTGAATATCTGCATGCAAAAGATTAAACTTCGTGGGGATTTTTTTGAGACAAGGTCTCACTTTTAAGTTCAGGCTGGCCCTCAGCTCACTATGTAGCCCAGGCAAGCCTCGAACTCACAGCAATCCTTCTGCCTCTGCTTTCTGAGAGCTCGGAATTACAGACATGAGTCACCATGCCCAGCATGGTGGTATTTGGTTAGTGGGGATCAAACTAGGGACCTTGTGCTTGCAAGGCAGACTCTGGAACCACAGAGCTAAATCCCTAGCCCCTTAACTTTCACCTTGTACCAAAAGAATCAAGTCAAAACGCATCAAAGACATTAATTTAAGACTTGAAATTTTAAAATACTAGAGGATAGCATAGGAGAAACACTTCAAGGTATTGGCATAGGCAGCACCTTCATGAACAGGACTTCAATAGCTCAGGACATAACAGCAAGAATTGACAAAAGGGATCATGTCAAATAAAGAAGCTTGTGACAGCGAAGGAAAATAAAATCAACATACCAAAATGACAAACTACAGAGTGGAAGAAAAATCATCACCAGCTATTTATCTGACAGAGAATCAATATCATGAATAAACAAAAAATTAAAAAGTGTTAACATCAACATAGGTAATCGAATCAATCAATAGGCAAATGATTTGAACAGCTCAGTACTGATTTGTACTGAAGTACAAATGTAGAGTATAAATGTAGAGTACAAATGTAGACTACAAATGTAGAGTATAAATGTATGAGGGAAAAAATTGCTCAGTATCTTTAGGTATCAGGGAAGTGCAAATCAAAATTATACTTAAATTTTGCCTCACTGCAGTCATGGTGGCTCTGATTAAAAAAAATATACTGTGAGAGTGTGGAGAAAATGATAACTTAGACATTATTAGTGTGGATGTAAGTTAATACAGCTACTGTATCAAACAGTGTGGTGATTCCTCACAAGACTAAAAATAGAACTACCATGGGCCTGGAATTTAGCTCAGTGGTTCCAGGGTCTGTCTGGCAAGCTCAATGTCTGGAGTTTGATTCCTAGTAACCACTTACCACAGTGCTGGGCATGGTGACTCATGCCTGTAATCTCAGCACTCAGGAGGTAGAGGCAGGAGGATTGTTGTGAGCTCAAGGCTCGCCTGGGCTACATATTGAGTTTGGAGCCAGCCTGAACTACAAAGCGAGACCCTGTCTCAAAAAAATAAATTGATCAATTAAAATAAAACTACTGTAAATTCCATACTATTCCTGAGTTTGTACCTGAAGGATATTAAGTCAGCATACAAAAAATAAATACCTGCTTATGCTTATTATAGCACTGTTCTCAATAGTTAAGACATGGAATCAACTAGATGTCCATAAACAGTAGACAACGGGTAAATGGTAAATGGTGAAAGAAAATGTGGTGTATATACATTGTGGATCACTATTTACCTTCAAAGAATAATGCCGTATAATTTTCAGCAGAATGAATGGACTTGGTGGAAATTATATTAAATGGAATAAGTCAGGCACAGGAAGACAAATAGAGATGTTCTCTTTCTTGTAGGAAGTTAAAAAAAGCAAAAAGAAAGTCAAGCTGAATGTCAAATAGTGATTAATGGAGGCTGAGAAGAAAACATGGTAAAGGGGAGGCTGGATTTGACCAGTGCAAATGTGGGAATATCACACTGAAGCCTCTTATTATATACAACTGGTACATGTTAATCCAGGGGTGGTTTTAGATTGTGTTGGTGGGACACAGACACAGGAAACACTACTGCTCATCAAGTCTAGCTGAGGAGCAGAGCCACAGAGGAAGAAAGCAGGTCACCAGTAATTTTGAGTCCTCGACACTACCTAGTGACAATGCTGTGGATTCAACCTTTCAGGAGAAACATATTCTTCAATATTCCAGTGAAGTATAGGCTGTATGACTATCCCAGTTTCCTACTCTCTGCCTACGGATAAGAAACATGAGATAGGTTAGGTAGCTTGCTTGAGGTCACTCAGCAATTTAGTCAGCCTTTCTGTGGGCCCAAGTTCTCCAATTATTCCACAGAGCTGAGCATCCAGCAGTACAAGGTGTAAGACTTCAGTCTCAGGTCTAGTCCTGAAACACATGTAGCAAAGAGAGGCCTGTGAGGCACAGGCCAGTAGGAGGAGCTGAATGCTGTGGGCCTGGGCCTTGAGGCCACTGTGGTGCCAAATGAAACAAAATAGCATCATGATACAACTTGTGGGTATTAATAAACAGTATTCTGCTGAAAGAGGTAAGAGCAATCCAAGGAAGGATGAATTTCTTTTTTTTTTTTTTTAGGTTTTTTGAGACAGGATCTCGCTTTGTGGTTCAGGCTGGCCCTCAGCTCAGCCTCCAACTCACATCACAATCCTCCTGCCTCTGCCTCCCGAATGCTGGGATGACAGGCGTGAGCTACCACGCCCGGCCCTGTGGTATGTGGTACTGGTTGCTGCTGGGCGTGAGTCTCCCACCCAGTATTGTTATGTGGTTACCGGGGAATTGAACCCGGGCCCTTGCGCTTGCAAGACAGGCGCCGGAACCACTGAGCTAACTCCCCGGCCCCGGAAGGATGAATTTCTAATGGGTTACTGCTACTGTGCTGGCTTGGGATCAAAGTTACCAGCTTGTGTCAGCGCCCCTAGATTTCTCAGAAAAGACCAATAGTGAAGGCCTGACCGTGCACATGGAAGTCTCACTGAAGGTGGTTGAGTCTACAATAGGATGGTGACTCCCTCTGTCCACAGCATTGATGCTGACTAGTTCTGTCACCCTAACACAGTCACCTTAGCGTTGGTGGCTACTATCTGAATCCAGTGTTGATGGTGACTATTTCTGTCCTAGTGTTAGACAGTATCCAGTGTTGATGATGACTGATTGTTCATACTGTTAGTGGTAACTGTCTGATTTCAGTACTTATGATGGGTGTCTCTATCCTGATACTGATGCTGATTGACTCTGTCCATAGTGGTGATGACAACTTTCTAAGTCCTAAGTGCATTGATGATAATCATCCTGTGTTCATCATTCTTTAGATCCTATAGCAATCTCTTAGGACAAGTTCCAGGGAGCTCTCTTTTGATGGTGCATGAAGTAGAATCTTCACAAACTCATTTTCTTGTTTTGAGATCTTCTACTTATAGTACAACTTCTTGTTTGATATCCACAAAGAGACTGGAAAGAAGTAGGCATGGCAATAAGCAGGTGAAGTAGAGCTTCTTTGGTGGGAGTCAGGATTCCTCTAAAGCACAGGGGACTCTTCTGGGTGTCCATTGGTGTGCTCCCTTCCCTGTGGGTGCCTCATCACACCTTTATCTTGTTCACAAAATCTCTCCCTTTTCCTCTTGTTGCCTGATGTCCCCACCAAGTCCCCTGCCCTGGCTGGCTCTGCAGCTCAACTTGTCCTGTACTATTTCTGTGTTGTTTGCACATGTTCTGTTTTTTCAACATGTCTAGGTTGTCCATGTATTGCTAGTCCTTGGCTTGGCATGTGCATATTTTGAGTTAAACATTTACTTTAAAACTGTCTTCTAAAATTTTTTTAAATTTTATTTATTTTTTATTATTTATTAATTTTTTTTTTTTGAGACAGCATCTTGCTTTGTAGTTCAGGCTGGCCCTGAGCTCAGCCTCAAACTCACATCACAGCGATCCTCCTGCCTCTGCCTCCTGAGTGCTGGGATGACAGGCGTGAGCCACCACGCCCGGCACTGTGGT
>PVIR01045472.1:0-10677 GCA_004026965.1 Petromus typicus
ACACACACACACACACACACACACACACACACACACACACACACACAGTCAAAAATATAAGAAACTATACCACTTAATTTAAAAGTTTAAATGAAACTGACAACTTTCCAAAATCAAACATTAAAACCAAGAGAAAAAAAATAAAACTTAGAATCAGTAATTATGATATTCCTAAAAAGAAACAACCTAGCCCAAATTGTTTTATTAGCATATCCTCTGAAAAATTTCAGAGATTTTATAGAATGTAGAGAGAACATATTCCTTGAATCATGTATCTCATGACACCACTATAATTTTGATATCAAAACTAAGCAAGATAGTATGAAAAAATTTTGGGATGATTATATTCATGGGCAAAGTGAACAGTTCTAAACAAATATCAACTGAATCTATTTTTGAAAAGAAAAATTTAATGAATTATGGCTAAAGTTAGGTTTATTCCATAAATGTGAGATAAGTGAATATTATCATTTTAATAAACTAAAAGACAAAAAGAAAAAAAAAACATATGATCATCTCAATAAATATACAAAATAAACTTGCTAAAATTCAACACTCATTCTAAATAAAAACTCTGAAGTAAAAATAGAAGAAAACTGCCTTATTCTGATAAAGACTGTCTCCCAACAGCAAATGTAATTTTTCATAAGGAATAGTTAAGTGATTTCCCATTAAAATTCGTAACAAGGATGTTTGTTCTTGCTGCCTTTCCTGACATGCTTTTGGAGATATAAGCTAGTAAATAAGCATAAAAATGAAAATTTTCAAGATTTAAGGCTAGGTGTTGGGGTACACTCCTGGATTCCCATTACTCGGGGGGGGGGGAGTTGAGATGAGAAGATTGCAATTTTAAGCCCAACAGGGCCAATTTAGCAGCTTATCAAAATCCTGCCTCAAAATATAAAATAAATATATTTTTAAAGAATGTAGTTTAGTATGAAAGCTCAGGGTTCAACCCCTACTACAAAAGAGAGAGAGAGAAAAAGAAAGAAAATGAATTTGGAGGAATCTATCATTTAAGTTTTTTACGTTGTTAAAGTTTCATGCAGAGAAATCAATTGCTGTTTATACATCAGCAGCAAATGGTTAGAAAAGACAATCAGAAAAACCATACCCATCATCAAAAAAGTGACGGTGACCTATAAAATGGGAAAAATTGTTTTGCAAATCATTTATCTGAAAAGGGGCTTGTATCAAAACCACAATGAGATACAAGTTCTTATCCACTACAGTGTCTTGGATCATAAAACTATAATGCTAAGTGTGTGTCAGAAAAGCTGATGTACACTACTGGTGGAAATGGAAATGGGGCAGCCATTTTGGAAAACAGCCTAGCAGTTTCTCAAGAGGTTACATAGTCATAAAACATTACTATATGAAGCAGAAATTCCACTTGTAGGTATGTACTGTATATTCACTAGTTATAAAACATATGTCCACACAGAAGTTCATACAGGAATGATCCGAGCATTTTTCGTAGTGACAAAAGCACAGGAAAAAGGAAAATATCTGTCAACTGATAAATGGATAAAACTCTAGCATATCTATAGAGTGGGCTACTACATGGGTGAACCTTCAGTATATTATACTAAACGGAAAAAGGCTGACACAAAGGGGCTATGTATTGTATAATTTTGTTGCTTATGATAGAACAATTCAATTCCTGGTATATATCTTACTTTTGCATACAAACACCATGTAATGTAAATGACTGTTCAGTGCAGCCTGTACACAGAGTAGTAAAGAAGAGTGAACCTGGATAAGTCTTAGTAGCAGAATGATGAGTAGGAAAAAGTAGTCTTAGAAGAGTACATCCACAATGAGACAAAACTAAATCCTATATTATTTAGTGACATTCAAAATAATATGATACTAGCATCACAACAAGCATATAAACTCCATGGAGCAGAACAAAGAGCCTAGAAATAAACCCACACATCTACAATCAATTAATCTTTGATAAAGGCATATGCAATAGTGAAAGAATGATCTCCTCAATAAATGGTGGTTGTAACTGGGAATGGTTGGCATATGCCTGTAATCCCCATACTTTGGAGGTTGAGGCAGGAGAATTGCCATGAGTTCGAGGTCATTCTGGGCTACATAATGAGGTAAGGTCAATCTGAACTACATAGAGAGAACCTGTCTCAAAAACAAAACAAAACAAAAAAAAAAGGTTTGCAAAATTGGATATCCTTGTGCAGAAAAATGTTATTAGACATATCTCATAGTGTATACAAAAAATTAAAAATGTATTAAAGACTTACACAACAGAAACTGAAAATGCTATAAAATAATATGGGAACATTTTAGCATTGATATTGGCCATGATTTTTTCAGATGTGATTCTAAAACATAGGCAATGAAAGCAAAAATACACAAGTAAGATATCAAGCTAAAAAGCCTCTGCATAGCAGAGGAAAGAATAAACAAAGTGAAAAAGCAATGTACCCAAGGAGAAAGATGATTTGTAAATCCTATGTCTGATAAATTAATATTCAAAATATATAAGAAACTCAATACTAAGGGGATGAGCGATCCAATTAAAAAGTGGACCAAAGACTTGAATAGACATTTTTTAAAGGAAGGCAGGCAATGAGCATATGAAAATTGCTCAACATCACCAGGAAAATGCACATCAAAGCCATAAGAAGATGCTACCTTATGGCTCTGAGGATGGCTATTACCAAAAAGTCAAAACATAAGTATGAAGAAATTGGAACCCCTGTATGCACAATGAGGGAAATATACACTGTACAGCCATTATGAAAAATTGTATGGAGGTTCCTAAAGAGAAACTGAGAAATGAAACTACCATATAATCCACATTGCTACTACTGAATATAACCAAAGAAAATGAAATCAGTATCTTAAAGAAATGTCTGCCCATCTATGAAATCCTAATAAATGGCGTCGGTAGCATTCCCAGTAGCCAAGATTTGGAAACCACCTAGGTGCTCCTTAACAGATGAATAGACAAAGAAAATGTGACAGATACATGGAAAAATATATTATCACATATATTTGAGCATTACATAGTCTTTACAAAGGTTATCTTGTCATTTACCACAACATGGATTAGCCAAGCACGAGAATGCAGGCTTGTGATCCCAGTACTTGGGAGGCTGAGACCAGAGGATTGCTATGAGTTTAAGGCCAGCCTGAATTACATAGTGATACCCTGTCTCAAAACAAAACAAAACAAAAAAACCCAATATGGATTAACCCAGAGAACATTAGGCTAAATGAAATAAGCCAGACAAAAAGGCAAATAGTATATAATCTCACTTCTATATGGATTCTAGAAAAGTTAAGTAAGTGGAGAATAGAACATTAGTTTCCAGGTGCTGGAACTAGAGGAAATGAGTAGATGTTGGTCAAAGCAGGCAAAGATTCAGTTCTAAATTCTACACATTTAACATTAGGTATAGTGAATACTGTTAATAATACTGGATTGTGTGTGAAACTTGCCAGGAGTTCATCTCAGGTGTACACACACACACACACACACACACATACACACACACACACACACACACGGTAACTTTATGAAGTAATGCATGAGCTACTTTGTGGTAGTCATTCCACAATATATGTGCATATTAAAGCATCTTGTACACCTTAAATATACACAATTTTATTATCATGGACTCAATAAGAAAAAAATGAAGCCACCCTTGGAAACTTTTTCTTAAAAAAATTTAATTGATTTTATTGGTGCATTTTATTTATAAATCATGATCACAATCGACATTAAAAATTTGTATCAATACATGACACAACTTAATTCTCAGTTTTTCTCATTCCCCTGCCCACTCTACAAGCCCCTGCCCTCTATATACATAAGCTTTGTTTCCTTTTTTTAACCATCACATTTCCCCCTGTTACATACCCCTTACCCCATTTGAATATTTTCTTTCACAGTATCTATCATACACTCTAGAATTCATTTGTATTTTCAGTTTGTCATACTAGGAAAGAATACAGTATTTACACATCTGTGACCTATTTATTTCACTTATGAGTATATCCTGAAGCTATGTCCATTTGAGTATAAATGACTCTAACTTAACATTCTTTATGGCACTGTATTACTCCATTCTATTAAAGAATTACCTCTTTTTTTTTTTTTTTTTTTTTTTTTTAGACAGAATCTTGCTTTGTAGTTCAGGCTGGCCCTGAGCTCAGCCTCCAACTCACATCACAGCAATCCTCCTGCCTCTGCCTCCTGAGTGCTGGGATTACAGGTGTGAGCCACCACGCCCGGCACTGTGGTCTGTGGTACTGATTGCTGCTGGACATGAGTCTCCGGAAGGGGATTTATAAAGTGTTGCACTTTGTTTTTTGGGGGGCCACACAGTATCAGCATCAGTCACACTCCGGTCTCCCTCTCTCTGTCCTTGTCCCTACCTCTCCAGCCCCCGCGCGGCTCTGCTGTACTCTCTTCTGCTCCCCCGTCCTGCCAGTGCTGTCCTCGGTGTCTGCATGTGCTCTCTCCCTCGTGGTGCCTGCCTCTTCCCTTGTTCCTTCACACTGAATCACTTTTCCTGTGCTGTGTTCTGCTGTACTGTTTTGTTCCCAGGGCTGAGTTATGAATAAGACTACATTAGGGTTTTTGTTCTGCCCTTTCTATAGTATTGTGCTGCTTAACTTGACACATTCGAAGCAAATCTCTTAAGAATCTTTATATAATTATTTATGTTTTATGTGTAAATGCCAAGGTTGATAAACTGCTCTGAGAAATTTAATTAAAAACTGAATAAGCTTATTTGAAATTTGAGAAGTGGCATTTTATTCATTCCTAAATATATTTACACATAGACAGAACATAATATGATGCCAGAACTCAAGAGAACTGAGCACATTAATTGATTCTGATGGCAAAAGTTTAAGTGTATCATTCCATTGAAAGTATGCAGATTCAACTGAATTCAACAATTCAGAGTTCAGCATAGCTAAGGCTGTCAAGTTCTACCATAGTCATCTATGCTAAGCAGTAGTTTAAATATGAACCTTTTGGAACCTTTTTCAGAGATTGTTGCATTTGATTGCCCTATAATGTGTTACCGTTCCAACAGGCAGGATGGTTATTTGTGTTAATTTTTCTTGGATCAGTTTGAAATGAGATTGCTGGATCAATATACTGAAACACTGAAATGGCACTTTGCCATTCAAACAATTATAGCGATGTGTATAAGATTTACATTTTTTAAGGTCAGGTTTCTTGCCACAGGATGTTTGTAGATATGCTTAGATTTTAGCAAAAAGTGACAGCTTCATTAACTCTATGAGTTCTGTTGTGCCATTTATTAGAATATCATCGGGTTTGTTGTCAACATTATGTAAACACTGATGGCTTGTCTAATCTCTGTGGAGCTACAGAATTAATGCTCTGATAATAAATCGTGTTAAGAACAACTCTGATATTAACAATGATAATTGCTGTGATATCTTTAATATTAAAACTCTTTCTAAACTTCTAAATTTGTGTTTAGCACCTGACATAATGAAAGGAGAGCAAAGAGGACACACGTTTCATCACGGTGACAGCGTTTGTCAGGCCTTGTGCTCTGTTCTGCCACTGCTGCAGGACCAGGGGGAAGAGAGGGAGTGTGCATCTGTGCAAGGGGAAGGGCAACATCTGGAAGCCAGATCGATCCTCAGTGCTTTGGAAGCAGAACAGCATCTTAGGATATAAAATTCAAATGCAAAATAATATTCATAAGCTGAATTTTTGGCAGAACAAGTAAAATTAAGTTTCCTTGGAACAAGAGTGTTTTTGGAGAGAAAAGGTGAAGGTAGTGGAAAGAACTCTAGATTAGCAGTGAAAAAAAATCTACCGAGGTTTCAGTGCTACTTTGTGATCCTGAAAATTACAGGACCTTTCTTGTCCTTTTCCTGATGTGTGAAGTGAGTAATTTATCAGATAATCGTTAATGTATCATTCCAGTAGGAAAAAAGTATTTCTCTACAACAAAGAAATAAAGGTTTTGTTACCTCCAAATAAAATAATTACTAGAATTTTTAATAGTACATGAAATGATTACATCAAGTAAAACAGGTCATTTATGTGTTGAGGCATAGCCTGAAATAGCTCTTTTAATTAAATACCATTATTGTACCTCTGCACCACTCTGCTGTTTAACTCAATAGATTAAAAGCATTGGTATGTATGTGTGGATGTCTCCAAGTGTTTTCCTCCCCTAAAACCCACATTCCATGCAGTAGGCCTTTTTGAGGAATTCAGATTTTTACATCACATAGAAACGATAGACTTCGGAGTTTTTCATGCTAGTATTAATTACAGAGATGCAGTGCGGCATCACTTGGGTCTTTGGCACAGTTTAAAGCACTATGTGTATTTCTGAAGATGCCTGCTTGTATCATAACTTACGAACTTTCCCTCCAACCATAGCCCTTGGGATCATTGTTAATTCATCACACTTCTGACCTTTCCCATGGCTATGTGGGGTGTTCTCTTCTGCCTAGATCTGGGGCTATCTTTTGATCTACACTATTCTGATGCTACTCTGTATGTGTCCTATGGCATTTACTCCTTTTATATATTTTATATTCTCTAAGAGAAAGTATAATGCCTGGGAGACTTTATGTTGTTTGTGCTATTTACTTGATTTGATTTCTCATAGAACAAAAATTTTGGTGGTAATAAAATAGTTAACTAGGGTGATTAACAATAAGTCTGTCTTTGGCTACAAGTATCATAAATGAAAAACTCTGCTTTAGTTGGCTCAAACAAAAAGGAAAATGGAAGGTAGATAGATCAGCAGACAAATAGGTGGTAGGTTTAACTAATCCATGGACTAAAGGCATCTTTAAAAACCCAGGGTCCAGGGCTGGGGGTTTAGCTCAGTGGTTCCAGCACCTGTCTTGCAAGTGCAAGGGCCCAGGTTCAATCCCCGGTAACCACATACTATACTGGGTGTGAAGACTCACGCCCACCAGCAATCAGTACCACATACTACAGTGCCGGGTGTGGTGGCTCACGCCTGTAATCCCAGCACTCAGGAGGCAGAGGCAGGAGGATCGCTGTGATGTGAGTTGGAGGCTGAGCTCAGGGCCAGCCTGAACCACAAAGCGAGACCCTGTCTCAAAAAACCTAAAATAAAAAAACCCCAAACCCAGGGTCCAGTTACTTAGGCTTCATACCAGTCAGCACACTGGTTCTTCTTCAAAATGACTGTAGTAATCTGCTCCTCACTGCCAGCTGGGATATATTAATTTCTGCCTCTCTCTCTCTCTTTTTGCAAAAATCCCCTTTCCATACCGTTCTTCCTCCCGTCAGATTTTTGCTAATATATCTGTGGGTTTGTCCTCATAGTAAGAAGTTTGTAATGATCATGTCTTATTCAATTGCTCTCCTATTTTAGTTTATTTACATAGGTGTGATAAGAAGTATTGGCTCATGTGTGAATATCTTTAATTTGCATGGCTAACAGCTAGAATCATGCAGTGTTGAAACTCTACAATTAACTTTTGCTGGAGGTTTTATAAAACCCCTGGAGCTCTAAGTCACTTTATCTGTGAGAAGAAATTTTGCCTTTGTTATTAGCACTCTTTTCTCTGAATTCTTATATATATGAATATTCCTGGCCTGCCAAGAAATGAAACACTTTGCTCTTTGTGGGGTCATAGCCACAGAACAGACAAGTGCCCTTGGGAAGACTGTGTAGATGGTGCCCCTCCCCCATGAAATGTGTAGTCTTCATTTCTTAATTGTAAGTTTGCCTTATCTATGCAATTAAATGGAATCTTTGGCATATATAATGTCTAATTATATTTTAGTAAGAATAAAACATGGTTGTAAATATTCCATCTTAGCTAAGTTATATCAATTTATTTACTAACTTATCATTTGTACTTCATGAGGTAAGACCATTCACAGAATTTTTTTTTTGAGTCTTGACAGGTCAATTGGCACAAAATGCCATTTAAAGAATGTTTCATCCCCACTGCATGGACAGGTATAACTTGTTAAATTTAAGTTGAGAGATAGATTAAAAACAACTATTTTTATTTTTGTGTAATTCTGTTTTATTTTATTTTGGGGTGCATAATAGTACTATGAAACCTTGAAATTCATTATTCTTTATGGTTTATCAATTCCAGTGTGTACATATATTGATTATTTTCATCCTATTTTCCCTTCTTTTTTTCTATAAGGTCCTTCCCATCTCTAGACATTTTAACAACTGATTTTTTTCCTAATGTACATTTAAATCATAGCAAAATAAGTCCAGTTAATCCATTTAATCTTTGGTGATTAATTTTTGTTGTGTTGCTGTTGGCCCAGAAAATTGACTTGTTTTTATTTTTTAATTAATGGTTTGAAACTATCACATTGTATATACATGCGTGTGTGTGTGTGTGTGTGTGTGTGTGTGTGTGTGTAGTGTCTGAAATGGGACTCAGGGTCTAGAACATACTCGCCCAAATTCATTTTTAAAAGAACATACAATTTAGTGGAAATTTATCATATGTAGCATTTTAGTATATTTAGATTGCTGGTCACCATGATTTTATTCCAGAATACTTTATCTTCCTGAAAGGAAACTTTTCTTTTCCAAACAATGACAACCAGTAGTTTACTTTCTGTCTCTATTATCAAAGTGAAATCATGCAACATGTGGTCTTTTGCACCTAGCTCCTCTCAGTATAATATTTTCAAGATTCATCCATAGTATATGTAGTATGTATGGATCAACCCATTAGTTCTCTTTGTGACTGAATAATATTCCAATGTATCTATGTACCACTGTATTAGTTTCCTATGATAGCTATAACAAATGACTACGAAATTGGTGGCTTAAAATCACACATTTATTTTCAAATATTTCTGAAGGTTGATTATCTGAAGTCACTTTCACTGGGTTGAAGTCAAAGTGTCCAGAGGGCTACACTCACTTTGGAAGTTCTAGGAGAGTCCATTTCTTTGCAATTTCCAGTTCCTGGCAGCTGCTGACATTCTTTGGTCTGTGACCCCTTTCTACAGCTTCCAAGCCAACAATGTACTATTTTGCTTCTTTGGTCAGTCACATTGCCTTCTGCTCTATGGTCCAGAATTCCTATACCTCCCTCCTAGGAGGACCCCTCCAAGTATGTTGGATTCTCCTGGATAATGAAAGATATTCCTTTTCTCATTCCAAGTTGCTTACCAAGCCACATCTGTCCTTTCACCAATGTAACAATCTCAGGTTTCAAGGATTAAGGTCTGCATAGGTTGGAGGACATAGTTAGTCTATTCTATTACAACCACATTTTATTTATCCATTGTCAAACGGGGGGTGGTATTTGGTTTATATTTATATTTTAAAATTATGACAAGTGCTGCTAAGTAATTCTCAGATGCAAGCTTTTGTTTGTTTTATGAACATTTGTTTTTAGTTCTTTTGGGTATTTTCCTAGGAGTAGAATTGCTGTTTAACTTTGAAGAAGTGTCAAACTGTTCGTGGCTACATCATTTTCCACTATCATTAGTGTGTGAAAGCTTAAATCGTTCCACATCCTTGTCAACATTGTTATTGTCTACCTTTTAAAAATTATAATCCTCCTAATAAGTGTGCAATGGTTTTGACTTGTATTTCCCTAAAGGCTAATGATGCTGAGCATTTTTTCATATACTGATTATATATCTGGATATCTTCTCTGGAGAAATATTTATTGAAATATTTTGCCTATTTTATGAGTTTTTTCCATATTCTAGATTCAAGTCCCTTATTAAACATATGATTTGCAAATATTTTCTTCCATTCTGTGGGTGTTTAACTTTCTTCGTGTTATCCTTTTTGACATGAAATTTTAAAATTTTGGTGAATTTTAATTGATCTACCTTTTTCATTTGTTACTTTGGCTTTTGAAATCATATATACCATGATTAGTTTACATCAACTGAGAGACATCTCTTCTGACATGTGTGGCTATGTGAGTTTTCTAGAAAGGAAGTGTTAGCAATCATCAGGAACCCCTTCCGGTCCCAGCAGGGCAGGTAGTGCTTCATAGCAGAGTCTGGTGGCTTTTTAACCTCAGAACTCTATAAAGAGGCAGGAAGGATTATCTGAGTGTGACAGATTCCACACTGAAAAATGAAAATTCTTTGTCATTTGTTGTATACCGTCCCCCACATGACCACATATACTAAACCATAATTAAGTATAACAAAGTATGTAAAAAAAGAAAATGATGTTTCTAAGTTACCTTCTAGTCTGTCCAGTGAAGAGCCGGCGGACATCTTAGTCATCTTAAGGCCTGGTTTCTAGTAAAATCTGAGGGTTGCTCTCCTATAAGCCTGAATTCTCCTGTGCTGCCTCTTTTCTGCCAAACCAAACTCACATCTCAATCCTTCCTTGTGAACCCCTGGTATGCATACAAAATCATCAGTCCTTATTTCCTCTTAGTCTGCATAAGCTTGAATTAACTGTGCAGTGCCATTTTTAGTATCATATAACCCACAAATGGCTTTTAAAAAATCCATTTCTGGGTTCCTCTGAGCCTGATCCCCATTGAGCTGCCTTTCAAAGGTTTGGGGTTAGAACCCAGGGCCTCATGTATTCTGGGCAAGGGCTCTCCCATTCAGCCACTCTCTGTGCCTGAGCTGAAGGAATGCTGCTTTGTATTCTGCAGCTGCGTTATCTGACTAAAAATGGTTTTTGAAAGAGAAAA
>PVIR01045473.1:0-10877 GCA_004026965.1 Petromus typicus
GTACTATGGAGAAGCAAGGATAAAAAGCAAAAATCTTTTCCTGAATGTGAAAAGTTCATTGCAAGCAATCAAGTAAACTGCAAGGTACAGGGGAAGCAGAGAGGGCAGTTAGATAAGGCTTTTTTGGAGTGAAAAACTAAAGTTAAGCAAATAGCTAAGAAAATTTGAAGAAAAGTTTGCTGGAGATCAGAGTAACATGCAGAAACAGAGAAGCAGTAAGAGCCTCCCTCATACCACTCAGTACAGAGAAAATCTTCCTTATATTAAACACATCATAAAAAAATAAATAAACACATCATTATTTCTCAAATCTTTCCTAAATCCACCAGAATGCTCAGGTTTGGTCAAACATCCAAATCAGAACCCTCAAAGTAGGCTCAGGAACCTACTTACAGACTGCCTCAGGAAACCAGTCCAGATTTTAAAAACAGGGTTTTAAAAAAACCCTCTTAAAACCCTCTAGCTCACTGCCTTACAGCAACGGGGCTCAATAGGTGATGGCACCTCCATCCCACCAGGGACATTTTTGGGAAGTATATGTGGACATCTTCTGGTTGTTACAATAAATGGGAAGATACACTGAAATAAATATGGCAAACCTCAGATTCCTTATCCTAAATGCTTAAAATTCATAATGCTCTCCTTTTGTATATAAGCAAATTATCTGGGACCAAATTAGAATAATGTAAGCAATTCATTTTTTAAAAAATCTTTTATTTGCATCAACTCAGTGTGCACATTCCAAAGATTTTAAATGTCCAAAATAACACAAAATTATGCTGCAATACTTTAAAACTCTTCCAACTGACCTTTCTTCCCTATACTTAAAATCTTGATACATAATCCTTTAGTAACTCTAAATAAAAATATATTATTAACACAATTATATTCTACAGAGATACAAATCATAATTTAGCCATCTTACTATTAGACATCACATTTCCCCCTTTGGTAGCTACCAGAAATAAGAATGTAATGAATAGCGGGCATTTTTCTAAGGGTTAAATGAGAATATATGTAAAATAAAAGCATCAGACACACGGACAATAATCAACAAATGGCAGCTGTTGTTATGCCAACTCTTTTCATCCTCCTAGACAGTCTTTAAACCTACTTCGGATACAGAAACAAGTTAAAGACTTCAGTGGTGTCACAGCTAATGAACTGCACTAAGGTTAAAATATAGATCAAAGATTTCAAGAACAAACTTGCACAGATTACATTATGAAATCTATCTCACATGAGTATGTTAATCTAGATTTTCGTAACCTTAGACTTAGAAATCATCTTCAGAATCTATTGATATCTCTCCTTATTCTGAAATGACAATTACCTACCATACAACTATATAAAATTTTATTTATAATACTTTAGGATTTGAAGTTAAAATGCTAAATTGAAAACATATATATATATATATATATATATATATATATAGTAAGTCCTTGATTAGCAAACAAGTTATTCTGTGAGAATGTTTGTAAGCCAGATTTGTTCATACCTAACAAAGTAAATCTTAAACAGTACACTTAACGAAAATTCACAACTTGAGTATTAGAGTGAGGGTTTTACTGTACTCTTGTATCCACTCATATCCCCACTAAAAACAACAGGGTGTTTTTAAGTTTTATGGATATAACTCACACTTAAAGTATACATTTCAAAGGGTTTTGATATATTCACACACACACACACACATGCAACCATCATTATCACCAAACTTAAAACATTCTCATTATCTCAAAAAGAAACCTATACTTTTTAGCTACCCCTCCCTATGCACTCCTCACTAGCTGTTAAAAGAAATTACTGACGTACTGTTTCTACAGATTTGCCTATTCTGGATATTTCCAGATAAATGTAATCTTATAATATGTGGTCTTCATAACTGGTTTATTATATGTGACACAATATTTTCAAAATTCACCCATTGTGTATCACGTGGCCGAACATTTCCCACCTGCGTACACATTTCACTTCCTCTCTTCACAGGCGACAGACTTGGCCATTATGAACAATGCTGCCATGATCATTTTTATACAGTGTTTTTGATTTTTTTGAGTACACACCTATGACTGAATTACTGTCACATGGTTTCCATGCAGTTACCAAAACTACCAGTGTTAATTCATGTTGCTGTACCATCTTACATTCCTGCTAGCTCAGTGTTCCAATTCTCATACAGCCTTACCATGTTTATAACTATCTGCCTTTTATTATAACCAACTTCACAGGTATAAATGGTTTTGACTTGCATTCTGATAGCTAATACTGTTAAATAATGTCACATGTGATTATCAGTTATCTGTTTATCTTTAGGAAAATGTTTACTTAGATCTTTTGCCTATTTTTCAAATGAGCTATTTATCATTACTAAGTTGCACAACTTATTTTTATATTGCCTACATAAAGACTGTTTTAAACTGCATGATGTCAATATAAACAGAGCATAAATTCAGAAAATAGAGCAAATGAAAAGGTTAACTGGGACAAAATTATGTAAACTGGAAATCAAATAGACATATTATCAATTAGTTTAGGAGACTAAAGACAATCAAATTCTAAGTTGGCAATGAATAAAGTTAAATGTACTATGCAAAATCCCACACAGGCTCAGGATGGAAGGGAGAGGAAGGGGACCTTAACATGTTCACAAGGGGGCCATAGTTTATATGTCTCACTGCCAGGCAACTATGATTTGAATTCAATCGCCTGGCATATAACTAACCTATGTATGATCTTTTGTTAATACAAGACAGTAGAACATTGTATTTCATGCCTAGATTATTACTAAGTTCAGTGATAAATTTTTCTTTTATGATATTCTTTTGTTGTTCATTGCTGTTGGTTCTCATTTTCACTTGTAACATGTAGTTTTGTATAAACACAAATTGTGACCTATTCATCTTCAATTCTGAGTATTTCAAGTTTGTAATCAAATTCAAGCAACTAGATTAGGTCCATTTATAAACTTTTTATTAATTTTAATAGAAAAAAGGACAATAAAAATGATTAGAGCTGTTTGTATCACCAGTGGTTCAAGCTGGCCAATGTGACAGCTGCACTTGGACCATGGTGGCTCAAGTGGGCAGGCACATGTTAGGGGCGAAACAGGATTACTTGAAAGGCTCAGATGCAGACACATCCTTACCACACACTAACCAGACAATTGCCTATCCCAAAACTCAACAAATGACCGTAAGATTTTCTTTTTTCCTCAATGGAAAAGAAAGTCTCTGACCTAAACAAACTAAGCACACAGAAAGCAGGAGTATCACACTAGAAACAGAACATCAAGTAAGCCAAAGATAATCAGCTGCTGAGCATCCCCTACCACCATACCCTCTTTTGCCTGGCAAACAATACTGGCAGCTGGGCCTTTACTATCAGGCAGAAGGACTGTAATACATGGTATCTCCAAAGAGAAGAACTAGCTTAAAAGAAAAGAACCTAAAGATACTGGTGAAAGTTGTTCCTTCCTACCCTCAACAGGGAGAATTCCTTTATCTGTCCCTGGGGAATACTTAACAATGTCTACATATATCCATGATTGTCATGATAGGTATCAGCATCACTAGCACGTGGTGAGTAGAGACCCCAGCATACACAGGGCAGCTGTAGTAAGAATTACTCAGCATAAAATATCCAAAGTCATGGACACCGTGACATAGTGTTTCTCAGGTGAGAAACTTTAGTATTACTAGGTAATTTACTAGAAATACAAACTTTCATACCACAGACCAACCAAATTGTAAATTCTAGGAATGGGACCCAGTAACATCATCCTCTAATGGACAATGAACCATTTCCTGCCCTAGGACTAACAAAAATGTTTCAAAAATAAGAAATAAAGGGGGCCAGGGATTTAGCTCAGTGGTTCTGGCGCCTGCCTTGCAAATGCAAGGACCAGGGTTAATCCCTGGTAACCATATACCACAATGCTGGGTGTGGAGACTCGCACTCACTAACAATCAAAATCACATACCACAGTGCCAGTGTGGTGCCTGTAATCCCAGCACTTGGGAGGCAGAGGCAGGAGGATTGCTATGAGTTCCAGGCTGAGGTCAGGGCCTGCCTGAACTACAAAAAGCAAGACCCTGTCGAAAGAAGAAAGACCGAAAGAGACAGACAGAGAGAGAGAGAGAGAGAAAAGAAGGTAGGCAGACAGGCAGACAACATATTAAGTAACACTGAAAGAATATAGCCACTAAAAATAACAAAACTGTTTTTTAAAAATTGCCAGGAAAAAAAAGCAGAACTTGTGGGTAAAAATAAAAAAATTTCTTCAGCACATAAAGAATACTCAAATGCACCTCTTCTTGTACTGTGCACTTGACTGTCAGTTTTAGTGTGTTCACAAGCTAACTAGCCAAAGTGAAAGAGTGGCTTTCCAAAGGGGGAAAGATTGATTTAAAAAAAAACCACCAAGTATGCTACTTAAATTGTGTGTTAAAACACTGCAATAGGTAATTCACATTCTCCAAGCCACTTTGTGTAATATACAACTGGCTGACCAAGGAAGCCATGAAACCTTCAAAACTGCTTTGCCATATGGATATTAAGAACCCTACATTCAGGCCGGGGATATAGCTCAGTGGTTCCGGCGCCTGTCTTGCAAGCGCAAGGGCCTGGGTTCAATCCCCGGTAACCACATAACAATAATGGGTGTGGAGACCCACACCCAGCAGCAACCAGTGCCACATACCACAGTGCCGGGCGTGGTGGCTCACGCCTGTCATCCCAGCACTCGGGAGGCAGAGGCAGGAGGATTGCTGTGATGTGAGTTTGAGGCTGAGCTCGGGGCCAGCCTGAACCACAAAGCGAGACCCTGTCTCAAAAAACCTTAAAAAAAAAAAAAGAACCCTACATTCAAAGATAAAGCATTACGATTTTTTAAAGAAAAAAAAAAAAGAACAGAGGCAATTACTGTACGGCACCATTTCATCCAATGTGTCTAAACTGAGCTAACTATATTGCTAAAGCTATAAAGTCTTTTACCATTCGTGGAAAGCTGATCCTGCTTGCTGCTAAAGACATCTGTCAAACTTTTAGCGGAGACTGCAGTTTAAAAAGTGGTGCCTATTCTTTTTTTGGCTAATACTAACTAAATGAATTGATAAAACTGTAGAATATGCTGAGGCACAACTATCAGAGAGGACTAATGAGTCTCCATCATGTACTGACAATTCTGGCAAGGCAGTGATGCTTATTTCTGTGTGGTGGAGGATGTGCATGGGGCTATGTTATGTACATTTTGTTCTCAACCACCACTGCTACAGAACTATTCAAGTCTTTAAGTGATTACGTATTAGGAAACTGAATTAATCATTCTGAATTGGTTAGGCACATACACAGAGCAGCTGCCATAACTAGACATGGCTTTCTGGTTTTTATTACATAAGTCAAAGAAGTTACTTCTGAGTGAGAGTCTATACACTATCATCTTTGCTCAGCAGCCACAAACCATCATCTGAACTGTCAGCATTTTGCTATCAATTACATTAAACACACCCCCTTAACTTGGTCTATGAGGAGACAGACACAGAGCACACAGATCTCTAATACAGAAGTTTTCTAAATGCCGATTACTAGCTTGAGCTTTTGATTTCCATGAGCTACTCCAGAGATTCTTTCAGAAAGTCACCACCTGCAAAATATTTCAGTGACAGAGAATGGGTACCAAAAACTGCTTAATCATATGATATGTCAACCTGCTCGATGAACTCAATGTCACTTCAAGACAGAAACACAATTACATTCAAGCCAGCAGATAAAGTTGCTGCATTCAAAACCAAACAGATTTTGGGGGTGAGAGTGAACACTGGAATTTGACATGTTTCAAACATTAGACAAGATTTTCAAAGAGACTGAGCCAAGACCTTTTGTCTTCCAGCTAGTACATGATCATGTATCTCAGTTTTCAGAAGGATCTGAGTAGTTCTTCTCACCACAAAAGACCGTCCCCACTCCAATAGTAGGTCAGAATTAATCCACAATCTTTTTATGACTAAGTCAGGTGAATCAACTTTGTCTGTGCTAGAAGAGGATTGACCGCTTAAGACTGTTATTAACAACAGCCTTAAAAGTATGTTTGAAACTAGTATGAAATCAAGGTAGAGGATCACAAGACCGCCACCAAAGTACTGAACAGCCTGTTTTTAGTTCCAGCTTCCTACCTTTATGAAGCAGTGTTTTCTGCAGCAACCAAAACAAGATTATGGAGCAGATGCAAAGTAAGCAAAACATTTTGAATGTCAGTCTCCCATTACCCTCAAATGGAACTATCTAGTTGCAGGAAAACAGGTTCAGCACTCCCACTGACTCTAAAGCACGATGAGTTGTATAGTTATTTCATTATGTATTACCATGTAAAGGTAACAGGGGTACACAATAAATACACACTGTTTGAATCATCCCGAAGCCATCACTACCACCAATCGGTCCTTAGAAAAAACTATCTTCCATGAATATAGTCCCTGGTGCCAAAAAAGGTTGGAAACCACTGAACTACTGTATAGGACATTAAGTAAAAGGCAAACAGCGGAGACAGAAGAAGAAATCGGTAGTTGCTAGGTATTATGAAGGATAGAAATACAAACAGATAAAACACATGACATTATACATCAAAACCCACAGAATGAATGCATTAACAAGACGAGTCCTAATTTTAACTATGGGCTCTGGGGAATGATAATGAATCATTGTAGGTTCATTAATATCACCTTGAAGGAGGATGCTAAGACTGAAGAGTGAGGAGGAATGAGTTTGGGACTTCTGTACCTTCAGTTTTTCTGTGAACCTACAACTGCTCTGAGAAATAAACTTTAAAGTTTTAAAGAGAATAGATTCATGTTAATATTTATGCTAAAAATATTTTTCAGACAATGGAAGAATTTTAAGCAGAGTAAGCAATCAAGACATCATTAGTTGGTCAAGGCGGGATAACATGTTTACAAGTTTTCAAGACATCTTATCTTAGATACATGCTGAAATACTAAGTGGTAAAGTCAGATATTCAAGAAATGCTACAGACAACAGGGAAAAGAAAGAAGCCTTAAGGACAAGTCATCCTGAAACAAGTCCGACTATAAAACTGGATGAAGAATATATGAGAGGTTAACTTTCTTCCATTATCTCTATCTTCTGATTTTGCTGTAATACAGAGGGGGTAAATGGTTAGAGTATGTAGGGCAGCTAGCTGTCATATAACATGAAAGTACAAATTAGTATATTTTAGACAAATATTTCACAGTAGCAGCTAAAGATAGGATAAGCCTGACTGAACAGACCATTTTTCAATTAGTGACATTTACATACACCGAAACCACATTCAAGGAAGATCTAATCAGTAGTGGCCAAAAACTTAAATCAGCTCAAACAACCCTAATTAAATAAGCTGTAATGTGTTCACTTAATAGAATCTTATGAACAATGACAAATAAATTATATAGTCTTGCAGAAGGAACCAATCACAAATGAATAAACTGTAATTTCATTCATATAAAGTAAAAAAGGGATCAATCAGGGTCAAAGTGATAAAAGAAGATTTATAAAGGAATCACAAGATGACATCTTGGAAGCACACAATACTCTACATTCTAGCCTTTGTGAGAATAAACTGCTGTATACTTATGATATATGCACTCCACATTTATTGTAATAAAAATCTTTTATAGTTGGCTGTGAGGGCCTTATATAAAAGAAACAGTAAAGTCAAAACACAGCCTACTTTCCAGAATAATTTTTAAAGGAATTCACTTCTCCAAAAAAACAAAATATGGGGCCGGGGATTTAGCTCAGTGGCTCCGGCATCTGGCTGGCATGTGCAAGGTCTTGGAGTTCGATCTCTAGTCACCACATATCACAATGCCAGGTGTGGTGGCTCAAATCTGTAATCCCAGCACTCAGGAGGCAGAGGCAGGAGGATTGCTCTGAGTTCAAGTCTAGCCTGGGCTACCTAGTAAATTTAGGGCCAGTATGAACTACAAACAAAGTATGGTCTGGACTTGGGAAAGAACTTAAAGACGTAGGATGAAGCCAGGTGTGCTGCTGACATATGTAATCTCAGCACTCAGTGGGCTGAGGCAGGGTGAATGTAAACTCAAGGGCAGTCTGGACTACATGGCCCTATCTCAAAGAAAAAACGGATGAATAGATCTTTTTTCAGGCAGCAGATCAGAACATTTACAAGACTGGAAGACAGAGATAATCACTCAAGAATATCATACCTGGGAGAGACAGTAAATATCTGATACCCAGAGAAGCAGCAAGTTCAAAAATTCTACAGAATGGGGCTAGGGATTTTGTTCAGTGGTTCCATCACCTGCCTTGAAAGTGCTAGTAGGGCCCCAGGTTGGATCCCCTATAACCACACACAATAATACTGGGTGCGGTGACTCACGCCCACCAGCCATCAGTACTATAAACACAATGCTAGGTGTGGTGGCTGATGCCTGCAATCCCAGCATTTGGGAGGCAGAGGCAGCAGGATTGCTGAGTTGAGGCTGAGTTCAGGACCAGCCTGAACTACAAAGTAAGACCCTGTCTCAAAAAAAAAAAAAAATTTACAGAAAGGAACTCAATACTTCAGTTGAGTCCCTCTACCCTCTATACTTTGTAAAGGATTCAGTTTTAACCATTAGCAGTCACTATCAGTATCTGAAGGATATTCAGGGCCTTCTGGATAGACATATCTTTACAGTGTATCTGACATACAGAAGAACCTGTATCGTATTGTTAAAAATCATTTCATTTATTGCAATTAGGCCATTTTCTGACACCACAAATTACTGTTTAATCCCTACAAGAAATCAAACCAAAGTTCTGACAGATCACACCTTTAAGAAATCATCTTGGCTTACAGAATTACAATCATTGGCAATAAATGTCACTAATCCTCTAATCTCATGAGGTTCTTAATTCTAAGGAGCACTTTATGCTTTAAGAATACGTAAATGTTACTTCATGCTCAAAGTCAGAACATATTAGAAGTGGTGACAGACTTCAACTATTATGTGAGCACTATATAAAAGAAAACTGGAAAATCTTCATTACCTAGTATTAATTCAGTTCTTAAAAAAACATAAATTTCAAATAACCATACCAACTAATTAAGGTATTTGAATCACTCTAAAACAGAAGACGAAAGCAATACTGATTGTTTAGGAAAAAATCACCCAAAAAATGGAACAAACAAGACCAAGATAAATAGTCTATAAATTCAACTGTCAACTGTTTTGAACAAAATCAACATTATACCATACCACATTATGACCCATTCTCCCAAATAAAGCATATTTTAGAAAATTACACCCCAAATATGATAAAGAATATTGTTTTTAATCTAAATGACATTTTCAGAAGAGCCAAAAACTCTTCATACAGTTCAAAGATTCCTACATTTCTATTTCAGCAAGATAGAGTGGCAGATTTTTTAATTCTCAGCTACTTAAGAGGCTAGTCAAAAGCTTCCCAAAGGTCATCCTGGATAACTCTGAGAGACCTCAAATTTTTAAAAAGAAGGAAACAGTTATTTTGGATGTTCCTCAGGGGCAGAGCACTTTCTAACCATGAGTTGCACTGTGTTCAATCCCTAGTAACACACACACACACACTCTTGTGTGCATGCAATAATTCTGCTCTCAAAAATGAAAAGGGAAATATTTACACTGGCATCAAAATTCCTAGAAATTTCATCTCTAATACTTGAACCTAATCTTCATGTCTGTTTTATTTACTACACTTTTATTATACAACAATGACAAAAAAAATCAGAAGCTAAATAGAACTGATATGAAAAACAGTCAGCAATTTCAGTCTCCAATATGCTTCATACAGATGAAGCCAACTGACAGTATCCCTTTGCAGAAGTGTAACACATACTGCAAAAATTATATAAAACTCAGGTGTGAGAAACTGAAGAGTAAATGAATTCTAAAATGTATGATAGATATGGTAGGGAAGGGAGAGGTAGGGGTTAAGTAAAGAAGGAAAAGAAAATATCTGATGGTTAAAAAAACAAAGCCTATGGATATAGGGGTGGGGGGCAGGGGAATGGAAAAAAATGTGAAGTCATGTGATGTACTGGTACAAATTCTCAATGTTGAGTATGATCATGATGTGTACATAAAATGTACTAATAAAATCAATTTTTAAAAAACCTTGAAAAAATTATAAAAAATATTTTCATCTATTTTCGGAATACTTAAAACCACAGAAGGTTTTTGTAATATTGACCTAGCTAAATATGCTCATTTTTATCCCTAAACTCATATGGCTACCATAACCTCAAAATGAAAGATATGACAGAATGGGCCTCTTAAAAAAAAAAGAAAAATGCATAGCCAGAGATTTAGCTCAGTGGTTCCAGCGTCTGTCTGGCAAGTGCAGGGTCCAGAGTTTGATCTCTGGTATCACATACCACAATGCTGGGTGTGGTGGCTCATGTCTGTAATTCCAGCACTCAGGGGGCAAAGGCAGGAGGATTGCTGTGAGTTGGAGGCTGGCCTGAGCTACAAAGTAAGTTCAGGGGCCAGTCTGAACTACAAAGTGAGACTCTGTTTCAAAAAAAAAAAGAAATGGGTGTGGTGGCTTATCCCTGTAATCCCAGCACTAAAAAGGCAGAGAGACAGGAGGACACTGTGAGATCAAGGTTAGCCTGGGGTACACAGTGAGTTCAGGGCCAGACTGAACAATCAAGCGAGACCTTGTCTCAAAAAACTAAAAAAAAAAAAAAAAAAAAAACACCACCACTTCTGTTCAATATAGTTCTGGAAATATTAGCCATAGCAATTAGGCAAGAGAAAGAAATAAAAGGAATAAAGATTGGAAAAGAAGAAGTTAAATTGTCATTATTTGCTGACGACATGATACTCTAT
>PVIR01045474.1:0-10707 GCA_004026965.1 Petromus typicus
CCGGCCTTCAGCTGCATCTGCTGGAAACTATGTTACAGTGCTGGGAAAGCCGCTAACCATGCAGCCGTGAGGGCAGCGTTCAGCCGGAAGCTCGGTCGCCTTTCACTGCAGAAGAGGGAAAATGAATATGGGGGGACTAATGGCCGCTGCCCAAGGACGGAGGCACCAATTTACGTTCCTGTGGGCATCTTACAAGAGAAACTTTTCCCCATGCCTAGTACTATTTCATCAGATTGATTCTCTACGAACACATCTCGTTACTTATGAGGTAAAAATTGTCTTCAAATAACTCGTGTAACTTACTGTACCAATGACAGTGACTTAGTGATATCTCAAAGCTTAGTGGTATGTACTCCCTTCTCAAGCAAAAAGAAAGTGCGGAGCCGGGGAGTTAGCTCAGTGGTTCTGCCACTGCCTTGCAAGCACAAGGGTCAGGGTGATACCCTGTAATCACTTACAACAATGCTGGGCATGGAGACTCACGCCCACCAACAATCAGGACCACGCACCACAGTGCCCAGCATGGTGGCTCACCGCTGTCATCCCAGCACTCCGGAGGCAGAAGCAGGATTGCTGTGAGTTCAAGGCTGAGCTCAGGGCCAGCCTGAACTACAGAAGCAAGATCCTGTCTCAAAAAATAAAAAAGAGCCGGGCATGGTGGCTCACGCCTGTCATCCCAGCACTCGGGAGGCAGAGGCAGGAGGACTGCTGTGAGTTCGAGGCTTGCCTGGGCTACCTAGTGAGTTCAGGATCAGTCTGAACTATAACGTGGGACTCTGTCTCAAAAAATAAAGCAAAACTAAACAAAAAAAATAAATAAAAAAGAAAGTACAGATATGGGAACAAAGGCCCCTGAGCCCAGGTACTCACACATGCCAGGAAGTGCTTCAGCAGCGGGCCACCATCCAGCCCTGCCCCCTCTGTCCTGGCTCTGTCCTCCGCCTCCGTCTCTGCGCTCGGTAAATCTCACCCACGTGGCTTCATGTCGACTCCAAGTCTGTCTTTTCTCTCCAGAGCCCTAGAAATCACCTGGCTGCTCAGGCGCACACTCACCTGTGCAAGCTCCAGGCGGCTTGTGCGCAACAGGAAGACACTGGCCCTGAAACCTCCTAACAGATCTGCGCTCCCCTTCCTGCATTCCTCGCTCTGGTGGCAGCAGCTGAGTCACTCTACACTCACTCTCTGTCATCAAAAACATCGCTGCAAGACCAGTTTCTCCTCCTTCCCATCACTAGACCCACCATCTCCGCGGCCTCTGGAGCCGGGGTGGAGCCCCAGCAAGCTCTGCCTGCGCCACCCAGCCGAGCCAGGCTCCCTCCCACTGCGGAGCTGCCCTGCCAACGCGCTCACTGACGCGATGACCCTCACCATCTTCCTCGCCCTCCATCAGCCACACGCGTGGGGAGAGCGCGAGGCTGCCAGCGACCCGACCGTCTTGTTTCGCCTCCCACTTGCCCTCTCTCGAGCCTGCCACCGACCGGCAGCTGCACGGCCGCCCGGCCCGTGCCGCAGTTCAGGTCCTGCAAACATCGCCCTGCTGGTTCCCGCTCATTCCCCACCTCTTTCTGTGGAAAATATTCCGCGTTTCTAAGATTCCGGTCCTGCAAAAACCCTCTTGGCCCACTTCCTCCACCAGTGCCACATTCTTGAAATTATTACAGCAAATAGGACTCATATTTATTAATCCAGCAAATCTTTACCGAATTTACACTGCGCTCAACTGGATTCGTGACCAGGTAGTACATGGATACGGATCAGAGGCCTGTAACCCGTTGTTCTCAGTTTATATCCCTGAAGATTAACTTCCCTTCAGCATCTCCTTTGCTAGAAATTCTCTTGCCCCTGTCAGTCTCAAAGAGATGCCCGAAAGCAGTTGCCTGTGTCAGGAGCTGTTGTCGTTGGTGTCTTGTCGCTTACTTAGATGTTCATTTATTTTTGCCTTTATGTTGTTGGTTGCCATGACCCAGGGCCACTTGGGTGTGTTTAAAATGGAAAATTCTGCAGTAACATTTGCGCTATTATTTTCTACGTTTTTCCTTTGAACTCATTCTGGAAAAAGGCCAGATGAAGGGTCTTCTGCTGGCAGAGAAGAAGGCAGACTGAAGAATAGGCTAAATAACTAAACGAAGATAGGGAAAAAGGTGCTCCAAGTGGAGGAGAAACTGCGTGGAGGACAGGTGTGCCGCTGGGAAAGTTCAAGGGCTGACATTCTCCAGGGAAAGGACCTTATTTCTGTGGAGACCCTCCAGGCAATGGGGAAGCCCGCTTATCCACCTGGACCATAATATCCCAAAGCTCAGTAACCCGCCTCCCCTTAGTTACTTTCCCCATTAGTGACACGGGAGATTAGAGTGTGGCAAAACTGGCAGGGAAGTAGGCTTGACCTGTCCATCACAGATCCCAGAACCTATGTGTGGAACAGGTCCCAAAGCCCCGCACAGGAACTTCTCGCGAGAACTCCAGCAGGTTTTCAGTGGGATGCTTGCGCGTAGATCCCAGCCCCGCCCCCCAGGGCCCGGATGTACAAGTTCTCGCGGGTTTCCTTGAGATGTAGGTCGCATACAGGAGACAGACTGCACAAGTGCTTGCTAAGTGTGGCTTTTCATCATGTCAAGTTTCCTTGGTTTTTCTAGTGTTCTCTTATCTTTTTCTTGATTTATTCCGCCCAGGGTTGCTCTGCAGAACTAGTTTCTTCCTTGCTCTTCATGCTCTCTTTTTCAAATAAACTTCGCCACTGCTTTTTGTTTTGTGCAGTTCTTTAGGAGGAGAATGACGTGAAATGCAACTCTAGAGGGAGAGGCGAGCAACCCCAAACCCAGTAACGTTTATCTGGCGAGCCACTTCGAGGAGCTACCGTGTAACATTCTGTCACCGCCAGGAGATTCTGATAATACCGCTGCACTGCAGATGTTTCCAGTAATGGGGATTGCATTTAGGGAGTACTGACTTCTATCAGCGGCCCGTTAATTTTTAAATTATATTTTAAAAATATATTTTAAATTGTATTTTTTATTTCTGGCGCTGGGGCTTAAACCCAGAGCTTTTGCACTGAGTTGCATCATTAGCCCTATTGAAAATAAATATATTGACTGGGCGCAGTGGAACACGCTTGTAATCCTATTGCAGGCTGAGGGAGGAGGATGACTGCAAGTTGAAGGCCAGCCTGAACTGCACAGCAAGACCTTGTCTCAAGAAACAAAACAAAACAAAACACATTTTATTTTGAAATACAATCTTGCTGAGTGCCTAAATTGTACAGGTGAGGCTGGGCTCAATCTTGGCATGTCCTACTTCTGCCTCCTGACTAGAAGAGATTATAGGTGTGCACCTGTATATCTGGTTTAAAATTTCTCCAGTTTTACATCCTTTTCGTTTTCTTCCCGTTCCAGTGTCTTTTACACTCCCAAACAAAAATGATGCTGAAAGCTAGGTATGGTACCGAGTGCCTGTTATCCTAACTCTCTCGAGGTCTGAACTAGGGAACATCTCTCCTGAGATCTGTGCATTGTGAGAAAGCTGATAAGGGCGTGGCAAAACTGGCTGGGGAAGTGGGTGTCACCTGTTAGTTACAAAATCCTGGGACACAAGTGCGAGCCCTGTTTGAAACAAGAAAGGAAAGGGCTTGGGATTCAGCTCAGCGGTTCTGGCATCTGCCTGGCAAGCACAAAGTTCAGAGTTTGAACCTGGTAACCACATACCACAGTGCCAGGCGTGGTGGCTCACTCCTGTAATCTCAGCACTCAGGAGGCAGAGGCAGGAGGAGTGCCAAGAGTTTGAGGCTACCCTGGGCTACATAGTGAGTTCTAAGCCAGCCTGAACTACAAAGGGAGACCCTGTCTTTAAAAAAAATAAAAAAATAAAAAGGAAAGATCTTGATCTGAAGGATTATTCTGATGGAGAAGATACACAGGAAGAAATCTAAGGCCACTAAATTTTGCACAAAACAGGAGAACTAAGTTTTTAATTTTAGTTTTCTTTTTCTTTTCTTTGACACAGTGTGTCACTATGTGGTTCAGGCTGGCCATGAACTCACTGGGTAGCCCAGGCTGGCCTGGAACAAGCAGCCATCCTTCTGCTGCAGCCTCTCTCTCAAGTGCTAGAATTACAGCTTTGAGCCATCATGCCCAGCTAGAGCTGAGGATTAGTAAAACAACACCAGAGTTTTTGTGTAGAAGCCTAACCAAGTGGATGGTTCATATGCACCTGGGTTGAAATGGTGCTGATCACAGAAAGGCTAAATCCTCTTTGTTAAAATTAACTACTCATAAAACAAGCAATTAAAAAAAGCAAAAGTAGTTCAGTGTCAGACAAACTGAGAAATCCAATCTGAGAATGACTGATTTTCAAGCCCCTATCCAACATGGCGGTTAAGGGTACAGTCCTGAGCAGGTGTGGCTGGGGTGCAATCTGTGATACTGGAGAGTTCAAAGAAGGAAAGCCCAGGACCTAGTTCATCTGTTCACCTGTGAATGGGATGACTTTGGTCAGTTAATGGAAGGGAGGAAGAGAAGTTGTTTTGGTTTTCTAAGACAGAATCTCATTATGTAGTCCAAAATGCTGGGGTTGTAGATATGTAACACCCCGCCTGGTGAAACTCGGGATTGATTGATTATTATTATTATAATTTTATTTTCTTTAGTTTTTTGAGACAAGGCCTTGCTTTGTAGTTCAGGTTGGCCTTGAACTCACTTTTTCACCAAGGCTGCCTTGGCCTCTCTTGTGCTGGGATGGTAGACGTGCACCATCACACTGGCTGGACACTCAGGATTTGGAGAAGTTCAAGTGTGTACCTTAAAGGCCGGGGTGTATAGCTACATCTTCGGCTGTTGGAGATAGGTTCTCAATAAGTGGTCCAAGGTGACCTGAAGCTTGGGACCTGAAGCTTGCCTTTGCCTCTGGAAAACAGGGATTAAAGGTGTCACCAAACCTAGTTTACAAAGGGAAAACCAAATGCTTTCTCCAGTGCTGAGGACTGAGTTCAAAGCCTTCACACTGAGCTGTATCTCCAGTCCTTTATTTTGAGGCAAGGCTAACTTG
The DNA here is from genome assembly GCA_004026965.1 of Petromus typicus. NCBI lineage: Eukaryota > Metazoa > Chordata > Mammalia > Rodentia > Petromuridae > Petromus > Petromus typicus. Next base: position 5,038 of record PVIR01045474.1, read on the forward strand.
CCTAGGTTGGGCTTTGTGATCCTTCTGCCTCATCCTTGCAGAGGGCTGGGGTTACAGGTGTGTGCCAGCACACCTGGCTCACCATGGAAAATGTAAATGAGATTGAGGAATCCCAGGAATGAGTGTGTTGGTTCTGTCTGATCAACTGGCCTCTCAGGGCTTGGAGGCAGAGGCAGGGTTAATGATGGGTCAGACCTGGCACCGTGCCCATCCTGGTGATTGTGCTCTCCTGGGCGCAGATGGAGGTTGGAGAGAGGGAGGGAGGACCTGACTGAAATGAATTCTGGGCAGGAAAATACAGTTCATTCGGTTAGAACAGAGACTTTGTTGCAGAGCACTAGGGAACATCTCTCCTGAGATCTGTGCATTGTGAGAAAGCTGATCAGGGCGTGGCAAAACTGGCTGGGGAAGTGGGTGTCACCTGTTAGTTACAAAATCCTGGGACACAAGTGCGACACAGTTCCCAAAGCTTTGCACCCAGACTTCTCACGAGAACTCCAGTAGGTTTCTGATAGGACAGCCCGGGCCTGACTTCGGCCTGAGGATGAGTGAGCTCACAGGGCAGCCCACGGGTTCGCTCGCACGGTGGCCGCCCTCGTGCTGCAGGGTGCACTGCTCTTCCAGACTCGCTGCAGGCCGGTTCCTTTTCCTACCTTCAGTAAATCTTTGCTATCGTTTGCCGTTATCTTGACTAATTCTTTGCTCAGGACGGAAAGGAGACCCCAGCGCCCCAGACCTGGTAACGTGTGCACAGCTGATTTGCATGCTGTTCTCTCTGAAGTGGGGCAAACTCTGGATTAGCAAAGTGTGAACTTGTGTTCCAGGGGCTGTACAAGGCCAGGACCCCGGGGGTCTCTGGGCACACATTCCTCGGCTCATCAGCACGTAATTTCGGTTGTTTTGTTTTGCACTGCTGGGGCGCAGACTTAAGGCCTTGGCGGTGTCTCACTAAACTGCCAAAGCTGAGCTCAAATCTGGTGACCCTCCTGCCGCAGCCTCCCAGCGTGCTGGGATCACAGACGTGGGCCTCCATGCTGCCTGGCCACAATCCCGTTTTATGTGTTTCTATTTAAATCTCTCGTTGGATATGTACTGTTGATTCACTGGCGAACTCACAGCCAGCAGCAATGAAACTCCTGCAGTAGCAGCTTTGTCTCACACGTTCTTCCTCCTCGGGCACATCTCTGCTTTCCTGTGTTGGAGGAACTAGGTAGCCCCCAGGGCGGTGCCTGAGGGCCCTGTCAAGCGCAAAATCCCCAGCGAGAACTCACAGACTACACCACATGGGGTGCAGGAAAGGATGTCTGTTTAGGGTTTCAGAACGAAACCAGCCGAGGCTCTCCCCATTCCTTGTTGGCCGCAGCTGGGATCGGGCCAGTGGGCGGCCTGGATTTCTTTTTTTATTTATGTTTTTTAACCACACCACGTGTCCAAAAATGACTGGGAAAGCCCTGCAAGGACAGATTCACTGCACAAGTACGCTGTATTAAGTAGTAACTTCAAAACTTCAGAATCGGCTGGGTGGGTGGGCTGGCCCACACCTCGATCCCAGCAGTCTGGAAGCTGAGGCAGGGGGATCACTCAGAGTTCAGTGCCAGCCTGGGTTATACGGTAGAGTCAGATCCTGCCTCAAAACACACACACAACAAAAAAATTCTGAAAGTACAAACAAAATATAGATGGAAATTAATATTAGCATTGTTCAGCATCAGTTAGGCAACCAACTTCTTTATTCATTTAAAGAAAATCTTGATCCATCCGTGTGGAGTCATCAGATGTTTTTTCTCTTTTTTTCCTTTTTTGAGAGCGCTCTCAAGATGTATCCTAGGCTGGCCTTGACCTTGGGTAGATCCTGGCTTCAGCCCCCAAATATTAGGATTATAGGTGTACACCACTCCACGCCAGGCATTGATGTTTTCAAAATTATTTACGAATGCAAACTCGTCACGAACTTCAACTCTAAAATGCCACCCCGAGCCAGGGGTGGTGGCACATGCCCCCAACCCTGCCCTCTGGAGTGCGAGGAGGGAGCCTTCCTACGGGCCTCTGGGCATCGGTGGCCACAGCCGGCCTGGAGTGCACAGCACAGCCCAGTCTCAAGACGCTAATACAGGTAAAGGCAAGCTGTGAACTCTAAGTTGCACTATTATTTTACATATGGCCCTGGAAGAAAAAACTGCCCATCTTTTATTTCACAGAAAAGGGGGAAAATAACATCTTACCACCATTAGAGTAAAATATATGGGCCACCTAACTCCAGCGTCAGGGGTTTGCTCATGGGTCAGGACGAAACTCCCGCTTGTGTTTTCTTTTTCTTTGGTGGTCCCGTGGATGAACCCAGGCAGGGCCGTGAGGGACAAGGGCTCCGCTGCTTACAGCCCGCGCAACTCAGGGGTCTGGATGTCTCTGGACCCAACAGGTTCAAGGCCGGCACGGAGGGCTGGGCAGCCGCCACACTGCGTGGCCGGTCTCTGCCTGGCTGGGTCGTGGCCAGGGCGGGAGGGAGCCACACCCAGCGGGCGAGCACAGCCCCGCTCGGAGCGAGCCCTGGCACCGGACGTGCTGGGCAGGTCTGCTCCGCTGGTCGGCTGCTAGGGCAGGAGGGGCCTGTGCTGAGCCCCAGGTGGCCGCGAGGAAGGCAAACCGCCCAGGGGTAGCAGCAGGGGGCAAGAGCGGGTGGGGTGCGGTCCCAGACAAGGGCGGAGCCGGCTTTGGGGGCAGTAGGGAGCTGGCGGCGGTGGTGCGGTAATCCGAGGGTTGGGAGGGAAGGTCACAGAGTGGAGCCCTGGCGCAGCAGGTGGGAGCCCTGGGTTCAGTCTCCAGCACCGTATACCAGACGGCTGAATGAGGGGCAATCAATCTCCTGTAATCTCGGTGCTCATTTTTGGAAATTTCCAATTTTAGGGAGCCAGAAGACCCATCAATGTGAGCTGTAGGGCTTTTCAAATAGACAAAGCTAAGTGTGGTGTGTACACTGGGAGGCTGGAGCTGGAGAATTTCGAGTTTGACCCCCCCCCCCAAGTTCCTAAGACCCTGTTTTAGAACAGGAAAGGGCTGGGGGCGTGGCACAGCGCCCTGGGTTCAATTCCCAGCACCACAAACAAATGGGCAAAAATTGTAGTAGACTGGAGTGTTTTAGGCTCAGGAAGCCACTTCCCCCAGACCCCTCACGGATCCTCAGCAACACATTCTCTTGCAAAACCAAGTAATAATTTGCAAACTGCTAGCTCACTTAATCGTCTTCTGGTGATGTAGCTAAAGCTGGCCTTGCTCTTGGTCTTTCTGGCTCAGTCTGCCCTTATTGGGATCACAGACAGGAGCCACTATCCCGGGCTCAAGTGCTTTGTTACTGTGTTCAGGGTAACTGAACTCACTGGGTAACCCGGGCCAGCTTCAGATTCGGGGAGACCCTCTGGCCTCAGCCCCTTGAGTGTGGAATCACAGATGTGTGCCACCACACTTGGCTAACCCTCTTTTTCTCTAACCACCCATTTCCTTTTCTTTTTTTTCCTAGTTTCTTGAGATGGTCCGCTTTGTAGCCCAGGCTGGCCTCGAACTCTCGGCAGGCCTCCTGCCTCTGCCTCCTGAGTGCTGGGATGACAGGCGTGAGCCACCACGCCGGGCACTGTGGGACGTGTACCAGGGATAGAACTCAGGACCTTGAGCTTGCCCAGACAGATGCCAGAACCACTGAGCTAAAACCCTGACCCTGCCTTTATTTTTTTAAATTAATTTTATCAGTTCACTTTTGATATAGTAATCACATTTATCTTAAGCAGTTTGACCTATACATGACACCTTAATTCCTCCTCCCGCTTCAACCCTTTCCCTCTTTCCAAAAGCTTTGTTTCCATTTTTTCTCTACCTTTTTCTTTCCCTCTCCCCCCTCCCTTATTCTCATTCCCATTTGAACATTTTTTTCCTAATTCCCATTATCATTCATTTTGGTTATTTAGTCTTTGGGCTTCTCACAAAAGAAAAACAGATTCAGCAGCAAATATAATTTGCATTGTCCAGGATTTACCAGTCTTAATAAATCAGGAAACTTCTTTCTGAGCAACACCGGCCGAGGGCTTCTGCCGACCCTGGTCTGGGCCCGCCTGGCAGCGGTCAGAGGCGGAGCTGTACGTGACATAGAGCAGGCAAAGCCAGGCGCTGCCCAGACAGTCTTTGAAACAAAGTCAGTTTTTCTAAAGGAAAAAACCCGAATCTAGTGCACTCTGCGGTGCCAAGCAGGACCCTCCTGTCAAACAGCCCGCCTCCCGGAGAGGTGCAGCCTCATTATGTTGTAGAGCTGTCCCAGGCCGACAGCTTCGCACAGCGGCGGCGGAAGGAGCCGTGCGAGTCACTGACTCCCAATTAAGTGCTCCATGCCCCGCATGGTTGTGACGTGGGTCTGTGTCAGCGCTGGGCGGGACCGAGTGCACTGCCCGGGTGTGTGGGTGCTCCCCGGAGGGTGCGTGGGTGCTCCCCGGAGCTGAGGGAGCAGTCGCCGGAAGCAGCTGTGCTGTGTCCAGGTGACACGAGGTTCCAGGAGCCTCCAGAAGACCGGGCTGGGCGGGCAAAGTACTGACTGCTGTCACTGCCAAAGGTCTCATGGCCTTGCTTATACCATGTCACCTTTCTCCTCCCAGGGTGCCACACACGTGCCACCTGCAGGGAAGGTACAGTTTCTGATGATGAGTGATTTCTCAACCCTATACTTAGGCACATCCTGGAGTGTCACAGGGCTGGGATTCATTTTTCCAAAGTGTGTCAGGCAAGAGGAACAGAAGCAGAGTAATGCAGTTTATTATTATAAACACCTGGTGTAACCTGCGTGGCAGGGACGGGCACGGTGACCACGTGGTGAAGGTGTGAGTCCCTAACACACCTGGAGGAAGCCGGACCAGCGCTGGCGCAAGGTTCTCAGGCTGAGTGGGGAATGAGAGACAAAAACACTCATCCCGGGCGTGGTGCACAAGCCTGTGGATTCCAGCACTAGAGGCTGAAGCAGGAGGGCTTGGAGTGTGAGGCTGTGAGTTCAAGGCTAACTAGAAGTGCACAGGGAGACTCTCAAAAAACCCCACCCCATGGGCCGGGTATTTAGCTCTGTGGTTCTGGCATCTGCCTGGCAAGCATAGGGTCCCAAGTTCGATCCTCAGTAACCACGAACCACAGTGCCGGGTGTAGGTGGCTCATGCCTGTAATCTCAGCTCTAGGGAGACAGAGGCAGGAGGACTGCCGAGAGTTCGAGGCTCGCCTGGGGTACACAGTGAGTTCAGGGGCACCCTGAAGTACAAAGCGAGACCCTGCCCTGTCTCAAAAACAAAAACAGAAAACCTACCCAGCCCACCAGATCTTACAAATTCCTTCAAATTTTACTCAGGATGAGTCCCTTTGCACCCTCTCTAAACTGGCACTAGAATTAATTCTGCCACACAAAAACAGCAGCTACCCTGGCTGTTCCAGTGCTGAAAGCAGATACTCAGGCCTGGTGCTTTGGCAGAGCAGGGAAAAGAACAATGCGTAGCAGGGCAATTTACATGTTTCTTTTATTTTAGTTTTAGTTTTTTGAGACAAAGTCTCACTACATAGTTCAGGATGGTCTTGTTCTGACTGCTGCACAGGCCAGTCTTAAACTTATAGAGATCCTCCTGCCTCTGCCTCCTGAGTGCTGGGATTACAGGT
>PVIR01045475.1:0-10710 GCA_004026965.1 Petromus typicus
ATAATATTTACAATATCAGCAAACTTCCTAGAAGTTAAAAAATAAATACTGCATGGAATATGTCTTTTCCCTCAAGTTTTAGACACAATAATCAAAAATATAATAATCAAATCTCAAAATTGAAGTCATTTTTTTTCTATTTCCATTTAGTTATTTTGACAAAAAGAAAGATAGACAATGGGCTGAAAAAGTGAAGAGGAAAACAAGATAGGAATTTTCTCTAAACTGATAAAACTAAAGCCAACAAAAGACAGGTAAGAAAACCTTCAGAAATTTTACCCAGTAAAAAGTTAAAATGGATTCCTGATTATATGTTATTAAGTTTTTTAGATACTGTGTGTGTATAATCATATACTTTAATAAATATTCCAAAGATTTTTCCAGTTAAATAAATTGATTTAAGTCCCTAATTTCTCACTAGAACTCTCCTGCCCAAGATGATATTCACAGCCATATGTGGGTTTTGTGTACTTTAAATGTAGCTGTTAAATGTACTGTTCATATAAAATATATAGTCCACTTAAAATATTTAGTATTAAAAAGGAAAAAAATACTAACATTTATATTGATTTTATAGTGAAATTAAAATATATCAGGATAGTATTTACAAAAATACATTATCAAAATTAAAATCACTGTTTCTTTTACTTCCGTTGGTGGTAATAATTTTTTTAAGTGTACCCATTTTTAGTCATTGTGACTCTAGTTAAATTTGTATTGAAGACTGTTGCACTTTATATAAAAGTTAAATCTATACTCAACTTTTTCGGCCCTATAAATCTCTTTTCATAGTCCATGCCTGTTAATCTTGCCATTTTAACTATTGGCTTCCTAAAGAGGTACTTCTGGGCATATTGTGCTCACAAGTATCCACTGTATTCATGCCTAAGCACTCGAGTGGGAGATGGGGCTGTTCATCAGTAAGTTGCAGGGTGGTGGCTGCAGAGGGACATCTCAGTGGCACTCCTCCTTGTGCTCTGCTGCCAGCTGCCATGAGGAAGACCAGCTGTGTTTTACTGCACCTTCTGCCATGATGTCCCTGCAATGGAGCGAGACTGAAAACTTTAAAGAATGGGTCGAATAAGCCTCCTCCTCCAAGTTTGAGGGTTAAGTATTTCTCCTTGGTGATGTAAATTCTGCCAAATACATGACCTAATCACATAATCACATCTCAGGGGCAGGGACAATTACTTAAAACTAATTAAAATCTTAACAGATGGTTATTTGGTAGAATATGAGTGAAGCATTATTAATCAATTGAAACTTTAGGGAAAGTGATAAACAGATCTTCTGCTATACACTATATTTTTTAAAGGAGGAGACAAAGATTAAACAGAAATAGAAAATTATATTAAATTTGAATTAAATGATACAGAGAAGAACAGTACATTATTGGCCTCAATATGAAAGGTGCTAAACCCAGTCTTGGTGTCTGCTCAGGTACCTAGTACGGTGCACTGCATGTATAAGATGCCAGCTTTTTCAAAGGTAGTAAAAGAAAAACCTACTTTATCTTGAAAATTATCAGGAACATCTGTTGTCAATAACATTAGCTTCTGTTTTGACATTTTAATATTTAACACCATAGGGAATTTAAAAGGTATGATGCATAATAAATGCTTGTGTGGTTAATAATTTTTTGAAATTAAAATATTAATAGTTTAAGAAGAAAATTACCAAAGGATTAATTAGAAAGTGGAAAAAAATAGTAATTACTGCATCAACTCATAGTCCATATAAATCAGTTTACCTCTGAGTTGTGGACAAAAATAGAATATAACTTTCATATTTTAAAATTGAAGAGAAATGAAAGATCAGAAAAAAATAAGAAAGAGAAAAGAGGCATTAAAATTAGCATAAAAGAGATTGGAACCAGAAGAGACGTAGGGTAAAAAAGATTATTGTGGGCAACAAAGCTAAGGCAGGGGGCACAATGGTAGTGTGTCTGACTCCAAAGCTAAGGCAGGGGGCATCACAATCGTGATTTGAAACTAACTACAGAATCCCCATGATGAATAAGAGTGGTGCTGACTTGAGAATCAGTGAAATAGATTAGCACTTATTGAAGAGGGTATCTTTTCTTCCCAGTGAATCTCTGCTGCCTTTGTCAAAGACAAAGTGGCTGAGTATGGTTGGGATTATTTCTACCATCTACAATAAGTGACACTGAAAAAACTGGATTTCTACATGCCAAAGACTAACCAGTGAATCTGCTGGAAGAGAGAATAGGTAGGTTGAGAACTTAGGTGTAGGCAGACTTCATCTTCCTGAACAAAAATCTAACTGCATGGGAAATAATACAAGGAATAAACACATAGGATTTCATCCTACTAAAAGCTTTTGCACAGCAAATAAATCAACAACTGAGTAAAGGGAAAACCCACAAAGTAGGAAGGTATATTTCTATAAAATAACGTTAAAAGGATTTAAAGGTAATAGAAACTCTCTAGGTCACAGAAATAGCAACATTTTGTTAGGCAGAAATAGTGATATTTAATATTTAAGAGACTATGCAGTAAATAACTTGGTATTCATATTATGTTAATGTGAAATATCTTGATTCAGGTGATATTTTTACTATTTTATATATATATATACACACACATATACATATATATGTATGTATATATAAAGTACAAATTTACTCCATTTTATGTTCATAAAGTTCATTAAGTAGTCCTTTAATTAGACTACATAGTAAAAAATAATTCATATATTATGTGTATCCAGGAAAGTTCTCCAAGGTGAGTGTAATTTTTAAGATTAAATAATCTTTGGAAAAAAACTTGTGACTGTTAGCAACTGATCTTTGAAAGATAGAAAATTTTCTTAATAGAAAATTAATAATTGATATGAAGCACATTTTGTATAAAATATTTAAATTACCTCATAGTAACATTATATCTGTATTTCTTACTTTACAGATTCAAAACCTAAATTTGAGGTTAACAGATTGTCTGTACTATACAATTAGTAACCCAGTACCAAATTTACTGTAGCTGAAATAAAAGTCTAAGTATACATGTAGGAAATTGAGTTTTTATAATTTTGAAGTGTTTTTACTGCTGAAAGAACCATGAAATCAAAAGCCAGAGCATATGATCTCAGGATAACAGAATCTGATTTTTTACATGAACATAGGTCATGCAATCAAAAGAGTGTAGATTATATATTTTTTTAAATACTACATAACTAGTAACTCTTTTGGAGACATGATAAAGATGAGATTTTTAAAAATAGTGCATAGTTACACTATTATAGTCACAATAACTGTTTTACTTGTCCAGTGAAAAAGATTTCTACACATTCGAAAGAAGCAGAATGACTGTTGAAATTCAGTGTGCACATGTGCTCTCTCCCTCTCTCTGTCTCTCTGTCTCTCTCTCTCTGTCTCTCTCTCTCTTTCTCTCCCTCCCCCCCATATAAATTTCCTTCATTCTAGAGGGTAGGATGGATAATGTTGAACTTGTAAAACTCCAGATTCCTTTTGAGGAATAATATCTTCTTATTTGACACAAGGTGGTGTGATGCATCTCAAGGGATGTTCCTACTTTATCAGAATCAGCAGATGAGCCCAGACTGGAACAGTATGGGCCAAGGCTTCATGTTCTTAGTTTCAGGCACCCTTTGGGTACTGGAGCTTGCAATCTCCTCAAGCACTGTGATTTTTAATTGGTAACAGATGTTCCCTTACCGAAATACTGTGGAAAGAGGAGCAAAGGTCAGGAATGGACTTTGGGGTTTGTTAGTGGGACATGAAAAAAATGTGGATTAATTTTAATTGCTTAAATCAACTAAAAATCATAATAGGATAGTAAAAAAAAAAATCTTAAAACCACCAAGAGGTTAATAAGACAGTGTGGAATTGCTATGACAAGATGTGGGAGAGTACAGAAAGCTAGACTGGAAGACTACTTGGCTGTTTTCCTTTCAGCGGGTAAGGGAATGGCATGTTTGTTAGGTGGCTCAGCAAAAGACTAAAGTTGCACTCTAGGACTTACCCAAACTGGGATTTGGAAAACTTCATCTTCTTGAGACAAGGACCTAGGAGGGCAAACCAGAAATCAGCCAGCCTTGTCCTAAATTTCAGTTGACACTGCTATTTGAGGTGTGCAGAAAAATCTTGAATTATAGATCTAGATTAATATGATCCAGACTATTGTTCCTTTTGGCTGCCACAATAATACTTGGACCTAATTGTTTCTATAATTTTAGTTATAAAATTGGGAAATTATCAAAGATAATTTTATTTGAAAGGAGGCAAGATTCCATGGGTAATAAAGAAAAATTTTAAAAACAACTGACCATGAAGTAAAAGACCTATGTAGAATCAAGAATGTTAGGATTATATTTTGTGTAAAGAAAACCAAGACTATATTCAAGTAGTTGAAAGCCAGTCTCAACAAACAACATAGAATTGACACTTTAAAATTGGTATTAAAGGGCCAGGAATTTAGCTCAGTGGTGCCAGCATCTGGCTCATAAGCACAAGGTCCTGAGTTCAGTCCCTGGTACCACCTACCAGTGTGCGTAGTGGCCCACACCTATAATCCGAGCACTTAGGAGACAAAGGCAGAATTGCTGTGAGTTTGTGGCTAGCCTGGGTTACATAGTGAGTTCAGGGCCAGCCTGAACTACAAAACAAGACCTTGCTTCAAAAAACTTAAAAAGAAATTGGTATTATAGTTTTCAAAAAGTAGCAAAACAAAAATTCTAGAAGTGAAAGTGTTAATAAGAAAAGTCATGAGGAAAATAGATAAACATCTGACTAGACATGATTTAAGAAAAAAACTAAATAATAAAATATAGATCAAAACGTTAGGCTGTACGGTCATAGCAAAAAATCCTAATCAGTATGTATTGATGTTTAGGAAGCTGTCCAGAGAACTGAAGTTGTAATTTGTGATATAAATGTGTCCAATATAATCAGTGGTGGCTGCTTTTCTGGAAAAGTATGAAAAGTGTGGATCATTGCAGAAAAAGTAGTTTTGTATGTGCCACCCTCCTTCTGCAACCTTTCAAATTATTCTATTTGTAGTTTTGCAGAGACAATGAAGTAAAATATTGGAATCTTTAAAGTATAGACTGTAATAAAGCAATATTTAACACTGTTTAATAGATTGTGGAAGGGACAAAAATACACCAGTTGCTGAGATACTCAAACTTATTTATTTTTACTTGATAAGTAAAAATCACATAGATTTGAAGTATTTAGGATATCTTAAAATATGTAAACATAGAGCTCATAAATGAGTATTACTTTTAAAAAGATGAACTGATTTTACAGTAAAAATCAAAGATATATATTCTAAAAGAGCTTTTCAAAAATTAATATTCTCTGATAAAAATGTGTTAATGAATCAAATTTAACTTTTGCAAGTCACATTGAATGTTATTGCTAACAAATGAATCATTGAAAATATTGTGTATTGAAATATGTCAATATAATATTACTAATATATTTGCTTGTGTGCAAAATGTCTATTGGTATAACTTTGCACATATTATAAATAGATTTATTTTCTAACTACTGTATTCATTGTCTTCACAATCTCTGATAGATTCTATTTGTATTGATTTTATATCTATGGTTTTATCACACACAATATTTGTATAGTGAAATCATATTTAACACATAATTATATACTACACATATACGGTATACAATATAAATATATAAATATGCACCGTAACATAGGTTATAGTATTTTCAGTGGAGGTTTAAGACATTAAGTTATGAGATTAAGTTTGGAATGCAGAGTATTTTACTTTTTATAAGATATTATTTTAAGTATTTAACAAAAAGATAAAAAAACAAAAAAAACTCAGTTATGTAGTCAGGAGATAAGAAATAATCCACTTAATGTAAGCACATACTGATGCATATATTTAATACATAACACATTTATATTAAAATTTCTGGGAAAGAACAGACCTTTTTCTTTTGAGCTGATTCATTTACTGTTCTCTGTCAAAGTAATAGTCAATGACTTTATTGATCTGAGTCATAACAAATCTCTTCTGTAACTTATTTTGGGGTGGTGTAGTCACTAACAAATGAGTTTGGGAACTAGAATTGCACTTGATGTTGGAAAAAAAGTCATTCTGAATATACTTTTCAGTATTTTATGGGCTTCACAGAAGTAATCTTCAAAAAGCCACAGTGAAATAATAAAAATATATTAAAGGAAATTTGTTTCTTCTAATCAGTTGAGTTCTAGTAATCAAGTACTTAAATCATTTCATTTGTCTTTGAAGAATAAGATAACTCATTATTAAGACATAAAAGCATGAATTGATAAATACATGATCTTGCTGCTAAATTTACTTATATGAAGAAAAATGAGTAAAACAACTGAAAGCAACAGTTTAAAATTGGAAAACCCAAGATACAAAGCTATAAAAATAAAAAAGTGAGTTCAATTGTAATTAAAGCAATTTTTGTAATTTTCTTTTTATTCAAGTAGGATTTACTCATCCAATAAGCAATAAGTATATATTTAAATATCTAATATGATTATTTATGATGTATCAGACACATGCAAAATAGCAATATATAAGCAAATTGGATAGATAGGTAGAAAGATAGATAAATGATAGAGCACAAGTGTTCCTCATAAAAACTATAGCACTGTACTGTACTGCAGGCAGTGTTCATATATTAATGGGTAGCAAAGAGACTGAAAAAGTTTATAGTATTTAGTATTGTGCAGAAATTATATTTGTTTTTAGTCATTGAACTAAAATGCATATAATAAAATGCTTATCAACTTGTTTATTTTCTGTCCTCCACCAGGAGATATAGTCTGGATTCCTCATATTTAATATTCTGGCTGGAATTTTTAAAGTAAAAAATTGGTAGTTGCTGGATAGCGAAAGGACGAGGAGATCAGGGTGTAACTACTACACATATCTTATCTTATTTATTGGTGCTTCGTCCTAGCTCCCTAGTACACAGCCATTTTGTGAGTTTAATTCTTCCATTTAAAACTGACTTCCTATTACTTAAAAGACAGTTTTAATTTTTATTAGTACATGTTTACGGTACATGATGTTTAAATTGGTTATCCAAGTTTGGTAAGTGTACATAGAACATATCAATTCTTTCCCATACACTTCATATCTTGTTTTCAGGGTGATAAATAGGCAAATCGCTTTGCAATTTGATTCTGTATATCTTGTTTGTTTCAGCTCGTAATCCTGAGCCCTTTGCGTTCAAGATTCTGATTTGTTAAATAACTACTGTGAAATGACGTCACACATGCATGTATACACACAATGTTTTCCCCTCAAATATAATTGTTTTCTGTATCTATAGCTGTTTATTTTTCAAAATTCAGCTCAGTTACACATTTTTAAGAGTTTTGCAGGAGTGTGTTACATATCTAGCTGTCAGTTCTGAAGAGTCATATGTTTCTAGTCATATTTCCGTTTTTACTAATTAGCACATTGTATTCTCATAAATTGTTAAATGTGCTACATGGAGAGACAAAAATATTGAATCATTCATTTTCTTCTGTTTAAAAATGCTGTAGATAAGTTCCCAACATGTTATTTAGGTTAAATGTATTTTGTCAATAATATGAAAAATATTCATCTAAAATTTCAAAAATTATCTCCAGCATGAAATACAGTAGCTTTGCTTGTTATTAACAAGTTACAGTTCACCATAAAATTAAAAGCTGAGTGGAAAATTGGTATATCTTTTATCCAAAGGAATCTTATTTTGATAAAAACTACATCAGACATGTAGTATGTGTTATTCAACAAAATGTCACTATTATAGTAAACTTTGTTTTTTTATATTTGCCATAAAAATGTCTGATATATTCACTTACTGATAATATGTATAGGTTATTTGCGTTGAGAGTTGTTATATTTGTCTATTTATCAGTGAATCAGTTTACTGATTAAGCCCACTATTCCCTCCGGGATTGCACCGACCTCAGGCACTAGTGTGTGTGAGGTAGCCTGGAGGGTGGGGGTGGAGCGAGTCCCTGGGACAGCACTGGTGCGCGAGGACAGTGTCGGGGAGAAACGATCAGTGTGGGAGTCCCGAAGAGCTGACCAAGACGGAAATTAGGAGTTACACAGAGGATTCTGATTTGCCCAAGCGAGATCGTAAAAGATTTTAAGTATATTCACAGTAGTCTACAAGAAGTGCACGTGAGTAGTTACTGACTCTCAAGGGAGATTACTTAGTAAAGCACTCCAAGATTCTAGGGAAATGGAGAATGGTGATTGGCCCTGTGAGTTTCCTTGTTGCTGAGACACACAGCCAGCGCCCAGCTTAACGAAAGGAAAAGTTTATTTTGGCCCATGTTTCAGCGCATAGTCTGCTGGCTTCAAGGCAGCGGGCCACTTAGAGGTGCAGACAGGGCAGTCCTCTGGCGTGGCTGCAGGTAAGCAGGGACCAAAGGGTTGAGCTGGGGAGGATGGACGTTCTCCGACCATGCCTCCAGTGACTCACTTCCTAAGAGTGAGTCAGCTGTAAGTTCCCATAATCCAATAACCCCCCCCCTCCAAAGCCCACCTTTGAGCCAAGAAGGCTCCTGGGAGACATCTAGACGTAAAGTGTAAGAGGGATTCTTACTAATGATGTCAGGATGGAAAGAATTAGATTTAGAGGAGAAAATATACAAAATGTCCTGACAGATTGGATGCAAGGAACTTGCAAGAGATTTGATGGGCTTTTCATTAGAATAGACTTGCCATGTGTAATAATTATATTCATTTTGAGCATTAGGTGCACATAGACATTGTGTCTTGGTCATTTTTACTCAGACTGCTCCACTACTTCCCCTACTTCCTGCCTCAGGTTCCCCTTTGCAGAGTCTACTTCCAAGTTTTCTACCACTGTCTTTCATTATGTTTTTAAAATTGTGTATATTTTGAAAGTATTTCATGTTCTGCATCTGATTTAGTTCACTAAACATTATGACCTGGAGATGTATCCATTTGCCTCCAAATACCTCAGAATTATACATCTTTGTGAATGTGTAGTACTCAATTGTATGTACCTACTACATTTTCTTTCTCCAGTCATCTGTTGAATAGTAAAGTGCTATAAATATGGTATTGTTTCCTTTTCTCTTTATTATTATCATCACATTTTCCCCTAATTATTTACCCCTACACCCCCTTTCCTTTTAAATTTTTAAAAGGAAACAAAGCTTATATATATAGGGCATGGGGGCAGGGTGGAAGCGGGAAAAATGAGAATTAAGTCATGTCATATTCTGGTACAAACTCTCAATGTTGAACATGATGATGATGTGTATTCATAATGTACCAATAAAGATTTGAATTTTTAAAAAATGATATTGTGTGTCATTGTCATGTGATGACTAACCCTTTCAGAAAGTCACCCAGCCTTGGGCATACCTGAGTCATATGGAATTTCTACCACTGGTTTTCTGACAAATCATCCTAATCATTTCCATAGTGGTTGTACTGGTTTACAATCCTGCAAACAATGTAGAAAGATTCCTTATCCCTCAACAACCTTGTCATTATGTGTTATTTATCGAATCCTTAAAAATGAGCATTCTTACCACGAGTAATATGGGATTTAAATTTGTTTTGATTTCCATTTTTCTGTGTGTTTTTTTGTTTTGTTTTGTTTTTGTTTTGGAGACAGAATCTGGGCTTTGTAGTTCAAGCTCAGTCTGTAGCCCAGGCAAGTTTTGAACACATAGCAATCCTCCTACCTCTGTCACCTGAGTGCTTCAATTACCAGCACCATGCCCAACATTCTGGTATGTGGTACCAGAGATTAAACTCAGGACCTTACTCTTGTCAGGCAGATGCCGGAACCACTGAGCTAAGTTACTGGCCTTTGATTTCTATTTTTATAATGGCTTGAGATGCTGGAAATTTTTTCATATAGTTATGTAGCATTTTTACTACATCTAAGTGTGCATTTTTGATCACTTCATTTTTGTTTAGGACTTTTAGTTTGGGGACTTTATTTTTTTTAAGTTCTTTACATTCTAGGTGATATTCATCTGAGGACTACTTGGCACAAATTTTTCTCATTCTTCAAATTGTTCCTTATTTTGGTGCTTCTTTCCTTCATGGTACAGAATCTTTTTTTTATTTTGATGCAATCTCATCTGGTGATTCTTGGTGTTATAGCTATGTGTTGGGGTTTGATTCAAGACATTCTTGTACATGCCCAGGTCTTCAAGAATTTTTCAGTATTTCTGTTTCACACTTAGATTTGATCTGTTTTGATTTGATTTTAGTCAAAGTTGAAAGATATGTATCTAGGTTCCTTAGTCAGGCAGATAACCAGTTTTCCTATAACCATTTGGTAAAGAGACCATCATTTCTCCAGCATCTGTTATTGATTCCTTTGCCAAAATCCAGATAGCTCAAGGTTCTTGGGGAGTTTCTGCACCTGCGATTTAGCTCCAGTGGTCAACACATCTGTTTCTGTGCAATGTCAAGCAGTTTCTATCCATGCATAACTTGAAGTCCTGGATTGTGACACCTCTTGCTTTACTCCTGTGGGTTAAGATTTCTTTGGCTAGGAAACCACCAACAGTGCAAACAGGCAACCAACAATGTGGGAAAAAATCTTTACCAGCTGTTCCTCAGATAAAGGGCTATTATCTAGAATATATAAAGAGCTCAAAAAAATCAGCCCACCCAAATTTAATGACCCAATTCAAAAATGGGCATCTGAAATGAACAGATATTTTTCAG
>PVIR01045476.1:0-10707 GCA_004026965.1 Petromus typicus
GAGTGCTGGGATTACAGGCATGAGCCACCACACCCGGCACTGTGGTATGTGGTACTGGTTGCTGCTGGGTGTGAGTCTCCACACCCAGTATTGTTATGTGGTTACCGGGGAATCGAACCCGGGTCCTTGCGCTTGCGAGACAGGCGCCGGAACCACTGAGCTAACTCCCCGGCCCCAGAGGGGCATATTTTGCCAGATTAGAGAGCCAACTGACTGGCTGGAAAATAGGGGCTCCAGTCCTTCAGCCTCAAGGACTCTAAACAAGTGGAATTTAGATTAGAACTTGGCTCAGAGGGAAGTACAGCCTGGCCAACACCTTGACGCCACCTGGTGAGACACAAGCAGGATCCAGATAGCCTAACCTCAGCCTCCAACCCCTGAAATGCCAGGGTGGTAAACACGTTGTTCCAGGATGCTGAGTTTGGGGTAAGTTGTTACACAGTGAGGAAAATCATGCAAGAGAAACCAACAGACAAGAAAATGGCCAGTAGGTGGCAGAATGGCAATTCACTGTGCTTTCCTGCCTAAGAAAGGGCCTTATGAAGTATGGTGGTCACCAAGGTGACTTGATTCTTCCTATGGCACCTGAAAGACAGACCAGAGTGCCAGGTCACCTGAGCTCCATGCAGTAACGTGGCAGAAAGGCCCTTTGAGAAACTCCTCGCAAACCTCTGCTGCATCTCAACCGGTTGCCAAGCACTAGTGCTAAAGGAACCAAGTACACCTCCCAATGCCTTCCCACCTCCTTGCTCCTACACCTGGTTGAGCCTCTAGGGTTCTGCACCAGCTGTTTCTCAAGAACCCTCCACCCAAGGCTGCTGCCATCATCACCTAGCCAACACCTGTCCTTCAGGCTGAAGCCTAGATGTGTTCTTCTCTATAACGTCCCCTCCTCCGGAGCCTTCAGACCTGCCCTGTTAACACCGGAAGCCTGACAAGTCACCATAACTCCTGACTACTGCTCTACAACAGATGAGCTCTACAACAACTGGACTCTGGCTAAGTGGGCCCACCTTTACTCCAGCCCTCAGAGTTGGCATCCAACAAGCCCTCAAAACCTCCAAAAATGGACAGACGGAGAGACCTGACAGCATACCTCATCTCTGCCCTTAGCCCTGGCAGTGCCAGCATGCATGCCAAGATCTGCTGAGACAGGACAACGCTGGGACAAGGCAAAAAGCCTCATGACCCTGAACCCAGAACAGACTCAAAACCTAAACCCTACAATCAGAGGTGGCTAACATACCGAGCTGTCAGCTCACACTGGACCACAGTGTCTGCCAATGCCAGTCCTCTGTGAGAACTGCTTCAAACATAAAGCTTACCCTTCCAGAACATTTTAATACTGACACCCACCGGCAGTGCTCAGGAGCACGATTTCCTGCCCCACGAATCACATCAGAGGAAGGTAACGGTACCTGAACTTCTACACAGGAAGGCAGATGCTATGTTGCCAAGTCAGGGAAAGTGCTTGAGGACCCTACAGGTTACGGTGGCTGTGAGTAGAGAGAAAGCACCCCAGTGCGCCAGAGCAAACTTCCCTTTCCAGCACTGTACCCCAAAAGGGTTTACAGACATAAACCTCAACCACAGTAAAATTTCCTAATAAAGTGCCACAGTGCTCACTACTCTCAGTTTTGGACAAAGCAAGCAGAGGACAAGCCACAGAAGAGTTTGCTAATGTGCCTCATGCCCTGGCTAGCTGTCACTGGCCACGCAACCCTTGGCAGGCTGCCTGCCCAACACTACCAGAAAAAGATGGTAGCTGGCACTACAAGGGCATGTCAGGGGCTCCAAGACCTCTGCACATTACACCAGAAATTCAAGGGCTGTCACTTTCCCAGTCCTAGCTACTCGATGTTCTTGACATTTCTGTCTTCTGTTCCCACTTGTAGAGAGACCTATGGAACTGTGTCAAACACAGGCCACAGAGCTGAGCCTCTGTCCTAGTACAGTCATGGTAGGAAGAGAGCAGGCAGGATGTGGCCAGGATGCAGAGGCTCTCCTCCAACACAGTCAGGTGGCTGTGAAGATACCGTACATATACAAGTCTGGAAATCTTACCAGATTTGACTTCTAGGTCTTCCTCTTCAGACGACTCCTCCTCGCCCTCTCCGTCTGTGTCCTCGCCATGCTCACTGCCCGTGTCATACTCTGAGTCCCCACTTAGACCATCGCTGTTCTCTTCTAGACAACGAGTGATAAAAACACAGGCCCAAGCGATAGTGTCACAAGTAAGAGCTATGCCAAAGGACTACCACCCTGCCCAGGGCTGGAGAGATGGGGCTAAAGAGAAAAGGGGACAGCTTTTACTGTACATTTGTATTGTCTGGGTTAAAAATAAGACAAAAGCTGTGCAGAGAAGCAGATACCAACGGTACCAACTGCTTGGGAGACAGACACATCAAGATTGCTTGAAAACAGGATTTAAAGGCCAACCTGAACAATATAGCAAGACTCCATCTCAAAATAACAAAAATAAGTCAAAATACAAGAATAAATGTACTATACTTCAACTCAAAACTAAAGAGTTTTCTGAAAAGTTGAAAATCTGAAAACAGACACAGAAACTGTCTCTCGAGGTCAATGGGTTGCAGAAAACATAAGGAGCCTCTTTTCCTCCAGGGACCCCTCCCAGTGCTGGGGCAGCTTACCAGAACTGCTGGCCAGGTCTGTAGGGCCCACATGGGGGCATCCATCTGGCTCTGGGCTCTGGGCCACAAGGTCATTCAGGTTGTAATCATCCATTGCTGCACATTGGAGTTCAGCCCTGAAAAAGAATAAGAGCCAGGCAATTCCCAAACTGCATCAAGTTGCAGAGCTCCTATAAGAATGATAGTTATGGGCCAGGGATTTAGCTCAGTGGTCCCGTCGCCTGCCTTGCACGTGCAAGGTCCCAAGTTCAATCCTCGATCCTCGTAATCACATACCACAAGTGTGGTGACTCATGCCCATCAGCAATCAGTACCACACACCATAATACAGGTGTGGTGACTCACGCCTATAATCTTAGCACTGGGGAGGCAGAGGCAGAACTGCTGAGTTTGAGGCTTGCCTGGGCTACACAGTGAGTTCAGGGCCAGCCTGAACTTTCCAAAAGCAAGACCCTGTCTTTAAAAAAATGAGTCATTCCCAAGCCATGTTATGGTACCATGAACATTTCTGTGCAGGGAGAGGCCAAACTGAGACAACACACAAAGCACTGCCAACTAAACAGGAAGATGCACACTCCTGTCCACAGAGCCACACACAAATCTAGGTGCCTGGGTTAAGGGACAGAGAGGCAGACAACAGGCTGGGCCTCTCGTCAGTGGGGAACCTACTGGGACACTCTACTGGCCAACCCAATAGACCGTCTGTATCAACAGCCTCAGAATGCTGTTCCATCTAGCCCTGGTTTGTCTACATGAGAACCGCAGACTCAGCACTGTTACTTCCTTTTCAGGTAACCTGTAGAGGAAGCACCTCTCATGAGGAACTCATCTAGGAATTTGGTAAGGCACAGCAAAGCCCATCAACATCAACATGTGATCCCCATCAACCCCAGCCTGCAGTTTAAAGCCTCATGCCTGGGTGCTGCACCTACAGGGTTGCTTTTGTCTGTCACCTCAGATATCCTGTGTATGGATGGGGAGGTCTGTAACCTCCCAAGAGCACTGTTCTCTGATAGGACCACGGTCAACTTGAAGACAAGGCACGGCAGGGCCCCAGAATCTCGCTGATGTCTTCTAAATACTGAGGGTATATTAACTTGAGGAAACTGCCAATCACAGAACATTGCTGTTACCTGGAAATAATAAACTGAGAAGTACTTTAGCCCAATCACTAACTTTTCCTCTACCTGGTGTTCTAAGATTAAGAAAACTGATCACAAAGCCCACTCAGAGAAGAACCTACGCTCTGCTGCTTGATGAACGCGCCTGGCAGCGAGTCTGGGCCATAGACTCTAGCTAGAAACACTAACTCTGGCAGGAAGAATAGGAGACAGTGCTATGGCCACTCAGGAAGTGCATCTTTCTTGAGGAGCACGCAGAGATAGATGAGACCCAGACACTGCCACAGCTCTCTGATAGAAATAATCTCTACTCTCTATCCAGAGATGTGACACCAACCCCCCAATTGAGCCCCATGTCATCAAAGGCCCCTACTGCCCAGTGCCTATGTGCCACGACTTGTGTGGCACAAGGGGGACAATTTTCAGGCACAATGGGACCCACCAGAAACCAGGAAATGTAACTAGTAAGAACACCTAGGGGATGACAGGGCAGAGCTGGGCAAAATTCTGAGAAAACCTCTTATTTAGAGATAGGGTCTCGCTACAAATTCAGGCTTGTGTTGAACTTGCTATATAACCCACGCTGGGTACAAACTCAGAGCAATCTTGCTTCAGCCTCCTGACAGCTGGGACTACAAGCATACATCACTATACTGTTTCAAACACATAAAATATGACCACACGATCCCTGTCTTCTCCCTTAACAGACACACTGATGGAGGACCACAGAAACAGCACAAGGCCCGCTCAGAGGACTGTCGGGGAGTATCAGGACGGGGGTGGACTCGGCACAGATGCCACCTGAAGCCTGTACCTCCGTTAAATCCTGACGGCCTGAGGTATATCTGCACACCACAGGCAAGGAACACTCCCAAAGGCCCCCTAGCATTCCACCCTCCACAAGCACCACACAACACAACCACATCACCAGCAAGAGCCAGCTGACCAGGGAGAAGGAAGAAACTAGGCACCCTCCAGAGGTAGGTCCAGGGCGGCAGAAGGGACATC
The DNA here is from genome assembly GCA_004026965.1 of Petromus typicus. Taxonomy (NCBI): domain Eukaryota; kingdom Metazoa; phylum Chordata; class Mammalia; order Rodentia; family Petromuridae; genus Petromus; species Petromus typicus. The sequence goes on from PVIR01045476.1 coordinate 4,784, forward strand.
ACTAGGACTCCCAGTCTAGGACGTCCTGGTCCCACCCGCAGCCCCAGCTTGGGCACTTTTTGTTCCCTCCACCTAACACAAACCCCAGCCAGGCGACCACTGCTGCTGCTAGCAAGCATTCAGTAATACCCAGGGTAAAACTCAAGGAGCGCTGAGATATTATGGCTCTCCTGCTCCGCCTCCATGTTTTCAGAGGTTACAGGAGAAAAGAAAGAAAACAGAAAGGCCACTTGACTCCTCAAATTTAGGGCAAGCAATGCATTTCCAAGGAAACTCAAGAGCCTCTCGATGCGTGGAACCAGAGCCTGGGCGCGTCTCAGAGCAATGAACAAGACTGCAGGACGTCCAGCTTCTCCGTTCTTCTCCCCTGCCCTATGGGACAGAATGAGAGCGCACGACTGTAAGTGGTCATGGAAGTCAGCACCAGTGCTCTCCAAGGTCCCTCCTGCCCTGGCCCTGACACCAAGCCAGAGCCGCTGAGAGGACCACGGGCTCGGCACTGGGAGAAGCCAGGCACTGACAGGAGTGAGCACTTCACTGTCACACGGCCGGGTCCGCCTCCACGAAGCCTGCCCAGGCCACCGGCGGTCCCACCGTAGCTCTACGGACAGATGAGCATTCCGTACTGCAGAAAGAGTTCGTGGGGACGCTGTCGCACGGCCTTCCTGGAGAGGACGCCAGAGGTCAGGGGAAGGACTCCTCTCCCCGCCGGTGGGCGGCTCGGGAGAGCTCAACCGCTCTGGAAGCGATATCGCCGCAGACACAGACGCGCCACCTGCTTCTGGGCGCTACGCAGACACCAAGCACGAAACAGGAAAGCCGCGCCGTCCCCCTAGCCCTAGACAATGCAGGCGCAGCGACGAGGACCGGGAGCAAGGACTAGGCCCGAGGCCTGCCGCCCGCCTAGGTCTCGCCTGGAGCAGGCCGAGCCTGCCGTAGTTCCAGACAAAGCGCGAGATGCCTGCAGGCAGTCCGAAGGCCCAGCCGTTGAGGACCCGCGGTCCCTGCACGTACCCGGTAACTTCTCGCCTCCCAGAAGCTCTGCGTGCTCTAGCCACCGCCCGAGCGACCCTGCGACTAGGCCCCGCCGCCAACCACAGCAGGCACTACCGTCGCCTCGCGCACTCCGACCCGGAAATGCTCGTACCTGTTTCCGGGCCCTCCGTCCCGCCCATTGGCATAAACCATTGGGACCATGGCGGGGAGGAACCCTTGGCTGAAGCTGGGAAACGACATTCCCACTTCGAAAACACTGGGTAATGCAGAACCTCTTCCCATGAATACCAGTAATTTTGAGAACTGCTGCTGTCGAGCTCCTCAAGACTCTGCTGGTCCAAGATGCACTCCTATCCCACAGGTGTTGCAATCCGAAACCCTCCCACTGCGTAGAGCGAATGGGAGCAGCCAGAAACCGCAGCTGTTTAGCTCCAGACCTCCCCTTCGGCCCCGCCGGCTACACCCACACGCAGCAGCCCCAGGCCTTCTAGTTCAGCGCCCGCTGGCCAAGGCAGAAAAGTGAGCTCAGAAAAGTGTATTGGGCTGTTCCCCCAGCAGGGAGTATTGTTCCAGCATTTTCTGAAAAGAGCATGCATACAGCCAGGATGGACATCGTGTGCTAGGGTTGGGGCTTGGCAGAGAACGAGCCCACAGGCAACACACACACACACACACACCCGTGTACACACACACACACACACACACACACACCGTGTACACACACACATACACACCTGTCTTCTCCAGCCTGGCTGAAAGAGAAACAATAAATCCTGAACATTGTAGAGACTACAACTGTCTGTAATCCCTTCAACTCAGGCTGCACTCAACGTTGAGTTCCAGGCCAAGGCCAGTCTGAACTACATCGTGAGACTCTAGGTAAAAATTTTTGAGTTTTTTTTAGCTTTTCGAGACAGTGTCTGGCTTTGTAGTTCAGGCTGGCCTTGAACTCACTATGTAGCCCAGTTTAGCCTTGAACGCAAGGGAATCATCCTGCTTCTGCCTCCCAAGTGCTGGATTACAGGCCTGAGCCACCAGTGAGCCACCATACCTGGCATTGTGGTATGTGGTGTCCAGGTTCGAACTCAGGACTTCTGCTTGCCAGTCAGATGCCAGAACCCCTGAGCTAAATCCCCAGCCTGTGTCTTTTAAAAAGAACTACTGAGTTTAATCCCCAACCTGTGTCGTTAAAAACGTTTTAAAGTGGTCCCCAGTACCACACACCACAATGCCGGGCATGGTGGCTCACCCCTGTAATCCCAGCATAGGGGAGGCAGAGAAAGGAGGATTGCTGAGTTCAAGGCTGAGTTCAGGACCAGCCTGAACCTCAAAGCAAGACCTTGTCTAAATAAATAAACAAGTAAAAAGCAAATAAATCAGTGTGGCATGGGAGAAGACAATCTTTTAATTTTTAAAAATATTATTTTTGAAGATAATTGTTACTAGTATATTTTGGGTATACATTATTATATTTATCATTGAGAATTTGTAACTGTACATATCTTGATTCTCATTTTGAGAAGGCCATTCTTGCTTCAACAAAAAGGCTGAGCCAGCGCTGCAGCTCAGTGGCATGCACAAGGGTTTGAGTCCTTCCCAAGCGCTGAAACGAAGAGTGAGTCTGGGCCGGGGATTTAGCTCAGTGGGTCTCAGTGGCACCCATCTTGCAAGTACAAGGACCCAGGTAACCACATACAATACTGGTCTTGGAGACTCAAGCCCAGCAGCAATCAGCACCACATACCACAGTGCCTGGCATGGTGGCTCATGTCAGTAATCCCAGCACTGGGAGGCAGAGGCAGGAGGATTGCTGTGATGTGGGTTTGAGGCTGAGCTCAGGGCCAGCCTGAACTACAAAGAGAGACCCTCTCTCTCTCAAAAAAATAAAAAAAGAAGAGTGGGTCAGAGTCAGGATCACTAGCCTGAGTACTGGGGTGTCATTGGTGGTGAGCGCTGAGGAGCAAGTGAGGGTTAGACTGGGGTTAGGCTGGGGCAGGGATCCTGTGACTTGGTGTGCATAGCAGCGGGATCGGGAGAGCACTGCGGCTTGCTTGCAAGGTAAATGTGGGAGACAGTCACCAGGACTTGAGTGGCTGGATGGAGGTAGTCAGGGAAAGAAAGGGCTGAGAATGGAAAGATGGGAGCCAATTAAAGGAGGGGAATGGCCGGGGGAGCAGGGACAGACAGGCTGGAGGAGGTGTTCAGGGTCAGAGGCTGTATCAGAAGTAGAGCAGGGCTGGGAGCAGGGGTGGAACCAGCTCCTGACCCCCAGACTGAGGTGAAAAGGTCTGGAATCTTCAAAAGAGAACAAAAGCGGAGGAAGGCACAAAGAGGGGCTGAAAAAGAAGCAAGAGAGTTGTAGGAAACCCAAGAAGTGTGTCTACCAGGAGGGTAAGAGGGGATGTGCTGGGACCCTGGACAAGCAGCACTGGCCTGAGGGCGTGCAGAGAGAATGGGAGCCTGAGTAGATACTAGGGCAGCCATATCATCTTCCTGGAAGGGGAAGACCCACAGAGCAAGCCAGTTAGGAGTGTTGTTTCTTCTGCTTGTGATGGGTAAAACATCAGGAAGAAAGGATGGTCTCAAAGAGGAGGGTTCTGGAACATGTTCTCTCCTCTCCAGGAGCCAGACAGAAGGATTGACATAGCATGGGTGGATCCAGCATCCCCCCGGCATCTTGAGTGGCAACTGTTTGGCTTGAATTATATCCTTGCCCTCTCTGAGCATCAGTGTCCTTGGCTGCAAAATGCAGATGTTAACAAGCACACTTGCTTCTTGGAGCATGAAGAGGGCTGAATGGGTGAACACAAGGAGAGTATCCTCTGGGCCCGGCATGGCAATGACAAGGGCCTAAGGTGCCTGCCCTAACCTGCACCAGACACCTGTTCCTCTTCTGTGCTTGGGACTCGGCAGAAGCACATGTTCCTGCTTGCTAAGGACCGTTAGGCACAGGGCCACACACAGACACATGCCGGGGCTTCTGGGAAAGAAGTCAAGTTGTCACCAGGCCCTCCCACCCACCTCCACTGCAGTTGGAGGAGATGTCAGAATAAACTCAATAAATTCGTGCAGGATGGGATGTAAAGGGCACTTCCTGGGCACCTTCAGGCAGGTCACAGTGTACTCATCCTCAGGTGTGCAAGGTGACCTAAAGAGCTGTCTAGGGTTAGACAGCCCAAACTGAGCACAGGTAGTGCTTCTTGAGCATGTAGACACCTCTATACCTCCCACCTACTGCCACCCCCACCTGCTGACATAAAGTGACCCTCTGCTCACACACGTGGAGCGTATGTGGCCTTACACACCAGCAGGCTCTGGCATATCCCATATATAACCCCATGCACACTGTCACCTCCCATGCACACTGATAGGTGCCTCACCAGACCCTTGCACATGCTGCTACCAGTGTATGCACGTGCTTCTCACTCAGACACCTGGAGGCCCTGCTGGCCCTTTGGTCTGTGCTGGCAGGTGCTGCTCTTGCCTTGGGCAGGCACAGACCAGGACAGACAGGGTTTGTACCTGGCATACACTGCAGGGTAGAGTTGCCCCCCAGGCCAACCTCTTCCAGAGGACCCAGCCCCACCCCCTGTCCCTGCCCCGGCACACATAGGGCCTAGAGCCAGGAAGATGATGGAGGAGGGAGGCTGAAGCATGAGGAGGGAAGAAGAGGGGGTGAGAATAAGGCAGTCAAGGCTCACAGAGCAGGAGGAGAGCCAGACGAGCAACACTGACCTTTAAGTCCAGGGAAAGGACTGAGTGTCCTTTGACCACAAAATAGGTAGTTTAAAACAATAGAAACGTGGGCCAGGAATTTAGCTCAGTGATTCTGGAGTCTGCCTGGCAAGCACAAGGTCCCGAGTTCAATTCCCAGTAACCATATACCACAGTGCTGGGCACGGTAGCTCATGCCTACAGTCCCAGCACTCGGGAGGCAGAGTGCTGTGAGTTTGATGCTGGCCTGGACTACATAGTGAGTTTGGGGCCAGCCTGAACTACAAAGCGAGACCCTGTCTAAATAAATACCAAAAAACCCCAAAACAAAACAGAAACTTACTCTCATGTGGTCATGGAAGCCAAAAGTTTGAGATCGAGGCTGGCAGGGCCACACTCCCAGAGTCCCTGGGGAGAGTACCAAGCATTCCTTGGCTTGTGGCCACAGCACTTGATGTCTGCCTATCTTCTCATGTGTTTCCTTTGTGTTTGTCTCTTTTTTGTTTGGTTGGTAGGTTGGTTTGATTTTTTTTTTTTTTTTTTGAGACAGGGTCTTGCTTTGTAATTCAGACTGGCCCTAAGCTCACTATGTACCCCAGGCAAGCTTCAGAACTCACAGCAATCTTCCTGCCTCTGCCTCCTGAGGGCTGGGATTACAGGTATGAACCACCACGCCCGGCATTGTGGTATGTGGTACTGATTGCTGGTGGGTGTGAACCTCCATGCCTGGCATTGTATGTGGTTGCCAGGGACCAAACTCAGGACCTTGTGCTTGTAAGGCAAGCACTAGAACCACTAAACTAAATCCCTGGACCCTGTGTTTGTCTTTTATAAGGACAACATTACTCAATGTTAACCTACCCAGGTAATTAATTACAATTCCACTTCAAAATCTTTCACAAAATCAACTTCAAAGATGCTTTTTCCCGGGGCCGGGGATATAGCTCAGTGGTTCCGGTGCCTGTCTTGCAAGCGCAAGGACCCCGGGTTCAATCCCCCGTAACCACATAACAATACTGGGTGTGGAGACTCACCCCAGCGGCAACCAATACCACGTACCAGTGCCGGGCGTGGTGGCTCACGCCTGTAATCCCAGCACTTGGGAGGCAGAGGCAGGAGGATTGCTGTGATGTGAGTTTGAGGCTGAGCTCAGGGCCAGCCTGAACCACAAAGCGAGACCCTGTCTCAAAAAAACCTTAAAAAAAAAAAAAAAA
>PVIR01045477.1:0-10708 GCA_004026965.1 Petromus typicus
TTTTTTCGAACAGCCAACACAGAATAGTTTGAGGTATAGGAAATGCTCAGGTAAGCTGAGTGTCATGATATATGCCTATAATCTCAGCACAATGGGAGTCTGAGGCAAGAGTATCATACATTAAATCCCACCCTCAGCAATTTTATAGGATCTCATCTCAAAACTAAACAAAATAATTCATAAAAAATGGCTGAGTATGTAGCTCAAAGCAGAGGCTCAAGTTTTGATCTCCAGAATTCCAAAGTTAGTTAATTAAAATGCCCAGTTAATGATAACTATAATATTAGGGTTGTCTTTCAAATGTCTACTACAGGTTTTGAGTAAGGAATTGATGGGTGTAGAATACATACATTAATATCATAAAGTTACAGCCTAGAAACCTTGACAAGTTTTCAGTAGTCACATCGAGGGATTTTATCAATTACTAGACAACTCTGGGTCTTGGTGTCTGTATTTGAGGATTAGGTGGAGGCTCTTCACTGGCCAGTAAACCAGCATGGGTGTCTCTGCCCATTGTCTGGTTCTGTGTGATATCTGATGGGTGGCTTTATCTTATGTATTTGTTCTCTTGTAGGGAGAGCTTTTCTTACGAGATGAAGGTGATTGCAAAGAGTTCAGGTCAAAATTGCACATTTAGCTCTCTCTGGCTTTTGATAGTCTTTAAAATGCAGTTACCCTTAAAAACCAAAAGCACCCCAGGTATTACACAGAATATTTTACTGGTTTACACAGAGGTAAAAATGAATTTCCCAGAGACCTTCAGAATATCAGATTGAAGTTTTAGAGAAAATATTCTTATGGTAATTCAAAAATCTTCATTTTAGTTTATTTGACCATATTTGGCTCTGTCATTTCTTAAAACTCTGGATGCTGGAGGAAGTTTACCCATCAGAAGACAGAGATGGAGTCCAGTTTCCAATAATCTATTTTCCCAGTTGCTTTGTGGTCCACAGAGCGGATCTTTCTGATATCAAAGAGTCTCCCACAGGACTCTACAAATTGACCTTCCAGGCACATATATAATGATTTCTGCAGATATTTCAAGGCTGTTAATAATGATTTTTGGAGGGACAAGCTAAAAATAAAGTATTTTTCCATGCAGAATGCTTCAGCCTATTCCATTTTCCTTATACAAATGCTCCTCTTACTCACCCTGAATTACAGTTGTGATTCTTAGGCAAACACTGGCTCTAGCTAGGAAGACATAAAATGTTATAAATGTTATACAGACATGTCCAGGTATTTGTTCTGTAATTTTAAAGCATCAATAAAGTTTAAGATGTATTCAGAGTTTGCAAATCTGTCACGGTCAGATGAGTTCAATTTCCATTCTTCCCTCACGCACCCCTTCAAATTATGCATGAACAGATTAAAAATAGCAGGGAAATACATTGGATTGTGTTCACTAAATATGTTTCATTTTGGAGAAAATCTTTAGCAATCAAATAACATGAGAAAAGACACACTGGAAAGCAATTATAACCCTGGGACAATTTCATTTCATTGCTGAGATGGAAAGTGGTGTATTTCAAAAGTGTGAGTAAAGATTAACGGACATGAGGGAGTGTTGGGTGGCTGTGAACCAAGATATTTAAGTTTAATATCACTGCAAAACAAGAGGAGCCATCAAGTCTCAATAAGATCAAACTGAAATGAATTCGGTGCTCTTTTTTCTTCTTTTTTATTTCCCCAATATTGTTTTTGTAAGTTTAATGGTCCTGACAAGGAGTTAGTTTGAAAGTTAAGGTTGTTTTTTTCCTCCTCAACAAGGTTACATTTAGCTTTGATGACAGCATAGCCTGAAAATCTCCTGGCAAGCATTTCCTAGGGGCAAGAACATGTAGGATTTTTGCTTTCTCTGTCAGCTTTAGCTCTATCTCAAGTGGTAAGGAGTCAACCCTGAGAAGAGAAAAGACAGAAGAAAGATAATAAAACCTTTAACATGTGGCATTGGTATGAGAGTTCCAGAAAGATTTTTTTTTTCAAGTGCATCTGAATTAACTGGGTCACAAAGTCTAGTTCCTTTGAGTTTAGAATGTGCAAAGAAGGGATTTTAATTTCTTTAAAAGGAATTTTAATATAAGAATAAATTCAGCATATTAGGACAATTTGAATGCTTACTATTTCACAAGAAATATTGTATTTACCCCAGAGACTTGGGTTGAGTCTATATAAATACTGGAAATTTAAGACAGTGGCATGTGTATGTAGTACTGATGTTTGGACTGCATAGGTTTTCTTCCCCTAGTTTTAAACTGTGTATTCAGAAGCTGTGCACCCTAAGAGAATTCCTGACATGGGCATCTCCTTCCCAGAGTCATTCCTTACTCCATTCCAGCATCCGCCAGCCATTAGTAGAATAAGCACTTGCTTTTGACTTGCTAGTATTCTCCCAAGGACACAACTTCTCAGGGCTCCTTGTGAGAATGGAAGACCTTGACAACACAGCTTCCACCTTGGAACAAATCCTCACCACTCTTGTCCTGATATCTCATGATTGGAACATGGTCCTGAGACCCTGGTGGCCTGTTTCCTTTGTCTTAGCATTTCATGGACCTACCTCCTTTGCTGACTTGGATGTCTTGGACCAATCAAAGCTTGTAAAGACCCACAATGGAGGGGAAGGGAAAAGTAGGGGTAGACAAAACAGCAGGGGCTAGATATCAGCATGGGCACCACATGTATAAAGTGTCCCTTTTCATCTCAAAATATCTTTGAGTTTAGGTCACATACATCCCATCCTTCTTGTGATCACCACCATCATTATGATAGCATATATCACTTTACGAGTTTTTACAGTGGTCACAATTACAGTGGTCCACTATAACTTGCTGAGCTTAACTCTGTGAAAGAAGCATTACTGTTGTAGTTTGATAAAGAAACTAAGGTAAGTAACGAAGGGGACTGGCACCATTGCTATCCTCATAGGTGAAATAAATAAGTCACAGATAGGTAAATATCACATATTTTCTTTGGTATGAGAAAATAAAAATGTAAATGTGTCCTAGAATTGTGTGTTATACATTGTTAAATAGAAAATACTCAAAGTAAAATAGGATGAAGGGAGAAAAATAATGAGATTATAACAAAAAAGAAAGGAAACAAATTTTATGTATATTAGGAGGGTGGTAGGGTGATAGGGCTATGGGAAAAATGAGAATTAAGTTGTGTCTTATTCTGGTACAAATCCCCATTATGGAGTGCAATCATGATGCGTATATGTAATGTACCAATAAAGATTTCAATTTAAAAAATGGGGAAAAACTCATGAATAAAAAAGGAAACAAAGCTTATGTATTTAGGGAGTGGAGGGTTGGGGGAGGAAGTGAATGGATAAAAAATGAGAATTAAGTCATCTCATGTACTGGTACAAATTCTCTATGTTGATTCTGATCATAACATTTATATAAAATATACAAATACGATCATTTTTTTAAAAAAAGAAACTGAGTCTTAAAACATATAAGCAACTTGTTCTAGATCACAAAGCTGAGATCACATCAATATCTAGTGTTAGCTATTAAATTAGTATCCCCCATAATTGGCCGAAGATACTTGACTGGTCCCTATAGTTCATCTGCTTTTTATCTTGAAGTCTATGTTGTGTAGAAAAATACAAGTGATTTCTATGAACTCTTTGCCCAGGACTGTAAAAATATCAGAATATACCTCAAACAAAGTTAAATTATTGAGCAAATTCAAAGGCCCATTGTTAAAACACACAAAAAAAAGACTATTTCAGCCTTTTCTTTGAGATCTTTAATCACAGATTGGTAGGTACGTGAATCGATCTCCAGGATCTACTAGGTCAAGCAACAGGCACAGAGTAAGTGAAGAAGTAGCTCCAATTTGCAGTGTGGGTTTGGTCTACTGTTACTGATTCCAAGACCACAAGCATTACTTTCACCATTGTGAAAACTGGAAATTTGTGTCTTGGAATAGTAGAGGCTTGATTAGTTTTCTAAACTTTGCTGACTGTTCTGATCTACACAGTTTACTTAAGTTTTCAAGGATATCTGTAAAAATATGGCATTGCATTCTCAGATTGTACCTGTATTCTGTCCTGGTTCTGTCTTCTCACATTGGAACACCAGAGTGAGGCCTCTACACCCAGAGTTTGCCTGGCCACTCCTCCTAAATGCAGGCCTCACTGGACCACAAATACTCCTGACAGCCCTCTCTTCAGCCTTACACTGCTGAAGTAACACCAACAACCTGTAAAAAATTTTAAAAAAAATGTAGCCAGGAGTTCCTCTGCAACCTTTCAGAATCGAACGGAACACCACTGGTGGTTGTGATACTCTAGTAATTCATTCTCACTGTAGGGCTTCTGGAAATGTCAAGTGATCTCTGGAACAACTAGACTGAGAATAAGGAATTAGGAAGTGCCTTATCCCAGAGTAACTGGGGAAGAGCCACAATTCAAAGATGCCATACTTTTTCTCTCCTTCATTTAAAAAATCATCTTAAATGATTATATTAAACATTTTTCACCTTCACTCTAGAAATGTAGGGCTAACAGAATAGTTATAGTCATATTTAAATTAATATCAGACTATCTCCCATCACAATGTACATCATTAATGAATACTTCAAAAGGTATGATATATTATATATGAAAAACTCAAATCTGAATTATGCAAGCAATGTTTTGAAGCACAAGTAAAACAATGTTAATGATGAAGTTAATAGTCTATAATTGTACTTTTGTTCTGATATCTAAAATAAACTAATAAAAAGAGTATGAAATTGTGTCTTAAAGTATTGCTTCTGCACTTTTTATCATACGCATATGAGAAAAAATTGAACTATGCAAAATCCTACACTAGATAAATTTAAAATACTGTTTTCATTCTTCCTCCATTCTTAAACTCTCCATTTGAGTTTCTGTATTCATTCAGAACAAGGCTCTGGGAGGCCCCTGCTGTTTACTTCATGATAGGCTGGCTTCTGTCTTTTTCTTCAAACAGTCTTGTGTCAGTGTCAGGCTAGGACCAGAACCAGGGTCAGGGTCAGGGTCAGGGTCAGGGCTGGGTTTAACCATTTCTCTGTCTTTTAGAATAATAAGAAGTGCAATTAGAGAACTTCTTTAGTGCATAAAGAGCAAGGTTTTGGATATAACACCCCTGAAAAACCTATTTCACCTCTCTGAAGTTTGTTCCCTTTGTCAAAAAAGAAATAGTTATTCTTTCTTCATATGATGACTTTAAGGAAGATTAAACTTGGTACCACAACTTACTTGTTATAAGAATTCTGTAATTATTTATTCTCTTTCAAAGGTCAGTGATGGTAAAACATCCAGATTAGCTGATAGACTGAGATGATTTTTGTAAATATTGGAAAGAGTGACATCTCTGTATTTTTAAAAATTCCTTTCTTGACTAGGTTTAAAAGTAATGGGTACACCTAAGAGGAGTCTAGACTGCCAGGGAAGAAGGGATGGGGTTCCTCAGAGTGAGAGCAAGGGCACAAGCTTCAGGGCTCTGTGCCTGGCTTCAGACATTTGAATGAAATGTGAACATGGAAAGAAACAGGTGTTTCTTCGCAAGTCATACTAGTAAGAGCTTAAAATTCACAACGTGATAGTGAGGAAGAGCAGACAGAGGCTGAGTTATGTGACAACACTCAGATGACTCCGCAAGACTCTTGGGCTTCTGAAATGATTGCGGTCTGCAAACTCCCCTGTCCCAGAGCATGGGGGAGTGTGGGTTGTATTGCAGAGGCAGAAATGTGCAGGAACACAGACTTTCAGTCGGTGAGTACTGTCTGGCTAACCCAGGAGAAGCAGAGGGTGGCTAAATTGTGCTTCTGGACTGGGGGCTCAGGATTCAGAATGTAGAATCAGAAATATAGCAAGGAGGGAAGAGTTTTAGATACTGAATAAGGAGAGAGACTGGAAATAGGGAGTCACTGTGCAATGGGTGGAAGGTGTTTCATTGGTGCAAAATAAGTTCTGTTTCAACTGTTGTGCTACAGTGTGTCTTTAGTTAATAGGACCGTGATCCACTAACCAGTAAAATTAAATTTGAAGTTTGACAAAACATTTTCTACGTATTCAAAATAGAACGGTATTTATGACAAATCTAGAGCAAACCTTACCCTTAAGGATGGAATGCTGAAAGCATTTCCTTAGAAGTATGAAAAAGACACATGTGCTAACCAGGAGGATTCTTTATTTCAAACTGTCTTAGAGGTGCTACCAGCAGAGCAGGCAAGATAAAGAAAAAGATGCCCCAGTGTATACGTTGTCATCTTGATTATTTTGAACCAAAGGAGATAAACCTGAGAACAAAGGTACCCCTGCCCTTCTCCTGCTCTGCTGTGACCACTCTTTCTACAAGAAGTGAGTCACAGGAGTTCAAATTCCTCTTCCCAAAGGAGTGCTATAGAAACTAGAAACCTTCTTTGTCAGAAGAGCCATAAAACCAAGAGAGGTCATCTTCTCCCTCCTCCCTGTGGGACCCTCATTCCAGCGGAGTGCGGGCCTAAACCTGGGAACAAAGAAGCTGTAGAGACTCCAAGAAGGACTGAAACAGATGTGCTGCCTCTGTGGCCAGCTGTCTGTAATGTTAGACTGAACCTGTGGTTCAACCTTATTTCTGTGTCGATGGGCTCTAGATTTTATAGAACTTGGGCATAAGAACAGCATCCCTGAGCCTGAGGGGCATCAGTTTGAAGGATTTTATGCCACATAAATGCTTGATTAAATAAGTGTCGCATGCTTTTTTCCCCACTAATCTGGTTTTTGTTAGAGCTGTGTTTTCTCAGGACAAGTTTATAAGAACTGAGAAGTTTTGTCTTCCTCTTAACATTGACAATTTGGAGTTTGGAAGTCAATATCTCATTAACTGTGGACAGTATGATTGTGTATTCTGATAACCTTGGATAATCTACCTAGCGGTCATTGGGATTTTAAAACTGTATACATCAAATTAGTACACATAAAGCAAATGTTGAAAAGTCTGTTATATTTATACCAACTGAAAATAAATGAAAATATTATTTTAAAGACTGAAAGTTGGCAGTAGTTTTAGTAAATAAATCTAATAAAATTTGGGGAAAAATTACAAAATATTTTGAAAAACTTATTTGAAAGAAGGACTTACGTAAGTGGAGAGAAATTCTTCATTCCTGGGAAGAAGAGTCATGTTATAAAGTTTTCATTTATAGTTCTCCCTAACTAGGTGTAAAATTAATTGAAATGTCAACCTGAACCCTACACTGAATTCCTTTCCCTCCCTCCCTCTCTCCTTTCCTGGCCATCTGCCTTTCCTTCTTATCTCAGACAAGGTGGTACTAAATTTTGTTTAGAAAAGATTTTTAAAATATTCTTGAAACAGTAAATAATAAACAGAAATGCTTTGATAAATATAAGAAATTATTTTAAAAAGTAGATTATTAAATGTGAGGGTGGGGTAGAATAGCACCAAGATGGAAACAAGTAAAAAAACAGAAAAAGAAATTTGTGGGAGCGAGTGAGGGATGTAGGCTGCTTTACAAGTGCAAGGTCATGAATTTGATTCCCAGTAGCAACAACAACAACAAAAGACAAAAAATGGATGGAAACACAGTTTATTGTAGAATTGATACCATAAAGAATAAGAATAGATTTATAATCTGTATTGTTAGAAAACATTATTGTAAAAATATACAAAATTTAACATACTTCTACCCACATAGACACAAAATAATACATTTCAGATTGAACACAAAAAATGAAATTAAAAGATAAAATTGCATAATTTTCAGAAAACTATTGATAATGTGTTTAAGAAATAATTTATTCAACAAAATACAGATGATTAAAATTATAAAATAAATGATAGATTAATTTCCTTACATAAAATAAAAAGTTCTGTTTATTAAAATGTATGCATAAAAATATAGTAAAATTCTAAGCCACAGAATGGATGATAATTTTGGCAACTCTCCAACTGACAAAGCATTAGAAATCAGAATATATAAGGGATATGTGCAAAAAAGCAGATGGCTCAGTAGAAAAATATTCAAAATCTCTACAAAGAAGTTTGAAAAGATAAAACAATCCCAAATGACCAATTTTAGTAAAACTCACTAGTAGTCAGGAAGATGAAGAGTAAGAAGGAGATGAAATGTTGCTTCCCACCCACCATTCTTACCCGAAACAATAGATAATCTCAGGGAGATGAAGTTGTCATTTCTGCAAACATGATCTGGTAGAAACTATTGGAGCTCTCAGATCTAGCAAATGGTTTCCTTGTGGGTGTAGCATGTGTGCAAAACTACAAGTGGGGATCTTGTTGGTTATAAAAGAAAATGTGTACAACTTGTATGTTCAGTTTTATGGGATTTTAAACCTCTCTAGGTTGGTTCATTGACCATGTCTTCTTCCAAGACTTGATTTTTCTGCGCAATATTATTTTCCTGAGTTCTACTGATTTGGGTGAATATATAATTTATTTTCGATGGTGATTTCCCTTGGTAATAACACACAACAGCCTGTTTATCCACGCTATTGTTAGATGACATTCATGTTGTTTTTCATTTTCTCTTATATTCTCCTATGTCTGAAATCTAATAAAAAAAAGACTTTTAAAAGGAAGAAGTAAAGCACGAAATGTGAAAACAAATGTATGCTAGTGATTGGGAACAGTTTTGGAAATTTAGCAGTGCCTTAGGTCATTCATCCAGACCATGTCCCTTTAACCTATACTAATAGCAACAGAGGTGTGTGGATCCTGCCGGCCTTACAGACACTAAAACTTCATACAAAACCAATCTTGCCTCTAGAGCCTGAGAACTGCAAACAACTAGTGAGGATGAGGGTCCGCAGCCTGCAGTAGAAGTTTCTAGAATGAAGGATCACATGTGACCCTGTGAGGTCTTAGACCATGATAGCGTGTCTGTTTTGTGTCTTACTAAGTTGATACTCCTCTCAACGACTATGTTTTCATGTTACCTCCCCCTAGAGAATATGTATTTAAAGTGCTTTTTGTATATTTATAGAGGGAGCTAGGACAAGTCCAGGTGCTCTTGAGCTCAAGACAGTAAGTACATGGCGATATTTCACACGGTATGCTCTGCTTTTGTAGCACAGCCTTCTTTCTCCTCATTACTGAGGCTGGTGAGTGAGCACACTGCCTGTGCACGGCACTGTGAAAACAAAAGAAGCCTGGAACCACACATCATATAAACTATTAGAAAGACCTGCCTGATAAGAGTGTTATTTTTGTATATTCATCCTATTTTCCAAAATGGGCCATTAACCTTCAAAGTAGGTATTATCATCTTAACTGAAAAAGGAGAAAAGTGGAGCTCATGGAAGCAATTTCTCTATGAAGAGCTAGATGTGAATTTCAAATCAACTCCCTTCCTTGTTTTTAACAAGGGCAGCATGCTTATTTCACAGGCTTTTTTACCGAGGGACAGGGTTTTCTTGTAAGACCGAGATCCATTACTTGTTTATCAGAGGTGATATCTTGAACAATTTGTCATTGTACCCACACTTTGACAATTTTCTTTTTCCTGTGAGCATTTTCAAATCATTATCTCCTGATCAAGAAAAAGAAAACTGCAGCTATTTTTATCTGGTGCCATTTACTAATAATAAAAAAAAAAAAACAAGAGAACTAAAAAGTGCTGATTCCCATCACATCACAATTGTGTAAATCTTGAAAACAGAGGCCGATGTCTCACACTAATGAGCTCACTATGGACAACTCGGATGTATTCTATGCAGAGCATCGGTCTTTGAAAGTTGTGAGCAAAGTAAAATTTTGCAGCCTAAATGTTAGCTTTTTTTCTCTTATTTAGAAAAAATAAATTTGGACATAGGTATAAAACAGTGAGAAAATAAAATTTCATACTATTAGATTCTTTGTCATTACTTTCGCATGTTACCATCTTTTTTTTTTTTTTTTTCCTCAGTGCTAGAGTTGGACCTGGAGCCATCAACCTGAAGTACACCTCTAGGCCTTTTTGTTTTTTCATTGAGACAAGGTCTTCCTTAGTCACAAAAAGTGCCCACTGCTAGATTCCAACTTCCAACCCTCCTTCTGTCTCATTTTCTCGGAGTGCTGAAATTGCACACCATCTTCTCATTCTTTCATAGCATTCCCATTTTCTTCATGTTATCCATAAGGAATCCTTCATAGTAGTTAGGGTCCATTCTATATTTAATTTTGCTAGTCTTCTATGTGTATGTACTTTGTAGATTGTGGGAGTTGCAAAGGAATAGCAGATTATAAATGAGAGTCCAGGTCAAATCCAGCCCACTGTTTGTTTTTCGGAAATGACATTTTATTGGACCATGGCCACCTCCATTGATTCATAACTTGTCTGTAGGCCACTTTCCATGCTGTGGGGTAGTGTGAGGCTGTCTTGAGAAGGATCATAGGCTCCCAGGTGTCTGCTGATGTTCAGGCGCTTTAGAGAGCACGTCTGATGCTGCACTTGACCGGTGTTCACAGCTATCACTGACCACAGCTGTGTGTTCTCTAGCACCTTCAGAAGTGCTACACTGACATTCTCAGTACAGCTTCCCTAGGAAACCCTGTAAACATTGACTTGGCCTGGTGCTTGAGCTAGGAACTGTAGGGCACCAGTGACACAAGGATCTGGGCCTCAGTGCTCTCAGCTGCTGGACTGTGGACCATGCTCACCCTTGCCACAGCTGGCTTTGTGTGGTGTCTGCTTCTTGCCAGAGGTGAATCATGTTCCCTAAAGACAC
>PVIR01045478.1:0-10705 GCA_004026965.1 Petromus typicus
AAAAAAAGGGGAATAGTGTATGACTAAAAGCATCAAGGCTAAAGCTTAGGTTTCAGATTTAGGCAGTCGGGTAAATGGTGATGTGAGGACATTTATTAATAAAATCTGAAGAAACATCATATGTATTGGATAGGGTGCTGGTGTGAGGATAGGAGTTTATTTCTAGATGTTGATGCATCGAGATCCAGCATGAATTAGCAATGCGAGTGTCGGCTTCAGAAGAGACACATAAACATAAGCAGATGTGTGTATGTATGGTATAATAAAGGATATTGGATTTGCTCCCATTCCTTTGCACAAACATTCAAAAACTTTGAGATATCTTCGTCCATGGCAATATCTGTTATGCTATTTAGGCCAATGCTCTTAGATTTAGTATGGTGACTGGTTATCAAAAAGAGCATTCACATGACTAAAGAATTCTACCTTTGGACCCTAGGCCAACCTCCAGTGAGAGCAGGGAGAAGGGACTGAGTTCAGTCTTACGGCCCTTGACTTAATCAGCTTCATAGTGAGATCCTAATAAACACTGACACAAAGGTCCAGAGGAGTTTACCATTTGGTGAATGCATGGATGTGCTGGTGAGATGTGTCTAAATTTCATGTGAGTTATTGTTGGAACAGTGTGAATATTGAAACCATTTGCAACTAACAAGTTTGACCATGTGAAGAAGACCATTTAGGACAGAACCTCAAAAATACAGACATTTAGTGAAATATTTCTCAAAATTTTATTTTAATATCAGTAGCACTGAGTTGAATTTAGATGATATAGAAATAAAGTTGTATTTATTTAATAGCCATGCTATTAAAATAAGTATTTTAAAAGTATTGTAAATAAGTTGAAGTACACCTTTCATTTAGTAAAAGTGGTAGTTTTTTTTTCTTTAACAACAACAAATTTAAAGTTTCCTACCAAGGAAATATGGACTTAAGGTACTATAAGAAAAATAATCATAGACTAGCAGGGGCCAGGGATTTAGCTCAGTGGTTCCGACGCCTGTCTTACAAGTGCAAGGACTGGGTTCAATCCCTGGTAACCACATACAAAAATACTGGATGTGGAGACTCATGCCCACCCACAATCAGTACCATATACCACAGTGCGGAGGGTGGTGGCTTATGCCTGTAATCCCAGCACTTGGGAGGCAGAGGCAGGAGGTCTGCTGTGATGTGAGTTTGCAGCTGAGCTCAGTGCCAGCCTGAACTACAAAGCAAGACCCTGTCTCAAAAAAAAAATTATAGACTGGATGGTGTAAACTATAGGAATTTATTATCCACAGTTCTATAGGACTAGAAGTCCAAAATCAAGGTGCAGTATGACTTGTTTCCTGGTTTGTAGAAGTATGACTTCTTTCTGTGTCTTCACAGGGAGGAGAAGGGAAAGAGAGAGGCAGAGGAAAGAGGAAAGGAAGTGATGAGGGAAAGAGAATAGAAAGGGGAATGGAACTCTTTTTTCAGATGTTTATAAGGACATCAATCCTATCATGGCAGTAAACCTAATTCCTTTTTAAAAGCCTCACTTCTAAATTCCATGACACTGAAGGTCATGACTTCAGCATATGAACTTAGGATGGGGACACAAACTTAAAGTAGGGATATAAACATCCATTTCATAACAAAGTCAACAGGATCTACTGACTTTGAATGTGGTAGGTAAAAAAAAAGTAGAGTCAAGCATGACTGCAAACTCTCTGCTTGATCAAGTGACAGTAGGATTACTATTCCTGAGTTGGGGAAGACTGTGGGTAGAACGCGTCTGGGAAAAAATAAGTCTTCAGTTTTTGGAAAAGTTAAGTATGAGTGACCTTTAAAATATTCAACTAACAACTTCATACACACTGTTTTGATAGAGTATTGAGAGGAAAAAAACCTGAGCAGAGGAAATTTAAGAAAGAAGATGAGCTGGAGATATTGTAGACAACTCTTCCAGAAAGTCTTCTGTGAAAGAAAAAGGAAATAGCAGGAAGCCAACATGGGAAGAAGGGTTAAAAAAGGATTTCCCTCGAGTTGGAGAGAAAAAGCCTGTCTATACACTGATGCAGTGTTCTCATAGAGGAAAAACTGGTGATGCACGTGAAAAGTGATGCCACCACAAAACATACCACTTTAGCTCAGGATTATTTTGAGCTGAAGGCAAATGAGAATGAATAGATGATCAGGAAAAGTTTCTAGGTCTCCCTTATTTGCCTAAAGGCTCAGCACAGATTTCTCTTTGAATAAAGCACACAATTCCAGGAACAACATGTCAGTGGCGATGGGGAGTCAACACCAAGACAAGTTTGCATCAATAGAGTTAGTGAAAGTTAGTCCCTTTCTATTAGTCCCTTAGGTATTGTCTAGTCATTTTCCCGTGATATATTGTCCCTTGAAACCCAGGCCTCATTTCTTGTGTTACATCTTACCAATTCTTTGGGTTTCATTTTGTGCCATCTTCTCCTGTTCATGTGAGTATTAAATAAAAAGTGCATTTTTTCTCTTGTTAATCTGTGTTTTATTAATTTGATTCAGAGGCTCCCAGTCACTGAATCTAAGATGATGGAGGAAAAGATTTTCTTTCCCAACACAAGAAAATGAGTAAGAAGAGCAAGGAAAAGGAGACCAAGAAGGAAGTAAGGACAAAATAGCAGAAGAAAGGAGTAGAAGTCAATAGAGAATTTCTGGAAGGAATCTGCTCAATGAGTCTAGTGCTGCTCAGAGGTGAGGTGACAGCAGGAGTGAGAGTTACCCACCAGATAGAAATATCTCTGGTGACTGCAGAGAGAGTCTCTTCCATGGAATGGTGGAAGTGGGTCTGGGATTGCTGAGTTTATCACTGAGTGGAAGGCAAGGAAAGGACACAAGAGGTGACACTTGAAGAATGGCCTGATGGCAAGAGGCAAGTAGATAAAATTCCACTAGAGAGGCCTGACATCAAGTGAGTAGTGTTTTTTTTTTTTCCTTGTGTTTACTATGGGAAGTAACCTCACAAAGATGCTAACATTATTAATATTAATGATGCAGAGGAAAGATGTCTGCAGGGAAATAGAACCCCAAAATAGAGAAGAGATAACTACAGAAAATCAGTTGATCCAAGACAAGGAGGGGAGGAAGATGCTTGTGACATAGGTGGCAAGATGTGTCTTAGACAAGAGGGCTGTGGCTTCCATTACAGCGGGTTTAGAGAAAGCCTCAAACACAGTAGGTGCTGCAAAGGTATCCCAGGGAGAGTTTCTATTTCTAATTTATTTCTTTTTAGGCTCAACTGCCCTCAGGTGGGCTGCCCAACAGCTCTCATTAGCTCTGACTTTGCTACCACAAAGCTCATTCTCTGTTTTTGTTTGTTTGTTGCTGGTGCCCCCACCCCCATGACCAAGGTAGCTCTATTTATTTGGATTACTTACTCAGCATTTATGGAAAAAGTATTGAAGGTGATATGCAAATCACAAGGACAATCTATAGATCTCAGAACTGAGCTAAAAGAACTATAATTAAAATCCTAACTACTTTGTGATTCTGTAAATCCTGCTTCCCAACGTAAACAAAACAAAATAAAACAGAATTTATACTGAATGTTATTGCCACAGGGAATTGAGGTTTCTCCTGCAGGTTTCTCCACTTCTCACCCATCTCAAATACCCAGTCCAGAAGAGCTGTCATAGTCACTTCCTGGATAGAACAAAATGCACAACAACAACAATCTGAAGGAGAAGTGTATTCTGGCTCATAGTTTCTGGAGGTTCAAGTCTATAGTCTAAGGCAGACAGGGTTTGACAGAGGACTCTAGTGGAGGAAAGGCTGGGAAGAAGATTTAACCTTCCGGGTCATGTTCCTGGGGACTGACCCTTCTAACCAAGCCCTTCCTCCAAACTATGAGAATCTAGAAAAAGTTGGGATAGTGCTGGAGTTTCTGATTCCCAATTTTCCCAAGATACAACTATGGCACTGCACTTCCTGTAACTGAATATTCATCGTCCTCTTCAGGAGCTGATACATTGCCTCTTTGCTCTAGTGATTTTTGAATAAGTCTTCTGTCACTTGCTGTAGAAAGAATTAAGTGCAATGCTTCAGAAAGCCTGTTCTGCAAAACAAAGATCAGCAGATTAAGGAGTACTTGTTGATGGCCTGCTTGCCATTTTATTGGCTGACGTCTTGCTGAGAGATATCATCCTGGGAAAGTATTGCCTGCCATAGACTCCAACTAGGAGCTGTAACCCAAGGCAATTCACACTTGAAGTACTTGTGAAATTCAAGTCCACTGGCCAGGAGAGAGAGAGAGAAAATGAAAACAAATGGTAGTCTGTTGGGAGGGGGAGAAACACACATAATGATGGCTTCATCCCAGCACAACACACTTCAAATGCTGGCAGGAGAAAAGAGCAGGGCAATAGTGGTCTGGGCCAAGGAGCAGAAAACCCAGATTTCCATTCTGGTTGTACCATTGTCCAGGTCCTGCAACTGGTCACTTTTGGCATTTTCTCATTCATAAGTGAAGTTAAAGGAGAAAATTGCCAACAACCTTTTGAGTTGGAAAGATGAAGCTTCATTCCCCATTCTGGTCTGTTTATGTCCCCCCATAGATCATATCAAATTAAATCACCAAAGGGATGTTATTAAATGGTGGGACATTGGGGAAGTGATTAAGATGTGAAAGGTTTTTTTTGGTTTGTTTGTTTTTTAAGGTTTTTTGAGACAGAGTCTCACTTTGTGGTTCAGGCTGGCCCTGAGCTCAGCCTCCAACTCATATCACAGCAATCCTCCTGCCTCTGCCTCCCGAGTGCTGGGATTACAGGTGTGAGCCACCACACCCGGCACTGTGGTATGTGGTACTGGGGTGAGTCTCCACACCCAGAATTGTTATGTGGTTACCAGGGATTGAACCTGGGTCCTTGCGCTTGCAAGACAGGTGACGGAACCACTGAGCTATATCCCCGGCCCAAGATGTGAAAGTTTTAATCTTGGAAATGAAATTAATGCCTTTATATAAAAAAAGAAAGAAAGAAAGAAAGAAAAAGAAAGAAAGAAAGAAAGAAAGAAGGAAAGAAAGAAACAAGGGGAAAAAAAAAATCCCAGAGAGCTACTTTGCCTTTCTATCATATGAGGACAGGTATGAGGAATTTATGTCACCTATGAGGAAAGATCCCTCACCAGACTCTGAATGTGGCTGCCCTTTGATCTTAGACTTCTCAGCCACTGAACTATAGCAGTTGTATATAAATTATCT
Organism: Petromus typicus; assembly: GCA_004026965.1. Lineage (NCBI taxonomy): Eukaryota > Metazoa > Chordata > Mammalia > Rodentia > Petromuridae > Petromus > Petromus typicus. Next base: position 5,204 of record PVIR01045478.1, read on the forward strand.
ACTCTATAGACATACAGCCTATAGTTATCCAGTCTATTGATAGTATGTAAAATAGCGAATTAAGATGCTATCCCTTCTTCTTCTTTTTTTTTTTTCACCAAGTGGTCTTATATCTATGCCTTACCCCCAAGGGAGTCATGGGCTCTCCTTTGTCAAGGTGAGGAAACTATCACCATGTCTCTATGGAGTGCCAGGTTCTGCAGGCAGCTGTCACCAGCACAGATCTGTAGTCTGTAAAGGATAGAGGAGTTACTGAAAATGTCCTTAGCTGGAGCTCTGGGCATCAGCATTCTAGCGTAGAGAATGTAGGAGGAGGAATGGGGGAGGAGGACATCAGATTTACCAAGGAAAAGAATCCAGTTTTCCTAATCAAGGGGGCAAAATGACATGCCTACCAGGACGGAGAACAGTGCCAGGTAGAAATGAGGGGCAAATGGAGAGTTCCTGTTTGGTGTGTGGTAACAAGAGGCTTAGGAACCCAGATTAAAAAAAAAAAACAAAACCTCAAATTAGTTTTTCCTGTGAAATCTCATTGTTTAAAATTTGAGTGTTTTTAACAAATTCACTGTGAGGGCAAAAATAATCCAACAGTAATAAAAATTGTGCTGGTAGTCCCAAACATCTTGCAGGGTTTCTAAACCCGTCCAAATCCGGGACTGAGAGATGTCTTGCCTCTGGATGGTGTGACGTATGTTAAATTCTGACTCTCAAATCCCATGAATTAGCTTCACATTAACCTCCTAGTGAGATCAGTATCTTGGTAAAGGTCGCTAAACAGTGTCAAGATCAGCATATCAGAGCTCCTTGATTTGTATAAATCTAAAGTATCCGAGCACTCAAAAATCAATAGCCTTTGGGGACAGGGAGTTAGCTCAGTGGTTCTGGCACCTGTCTTGCAAACGCAAGGACCCGGGTTCGATCCCCGGTTACCACATACCATACTGGGTGTGGAGACTCACGCCCAGCAGCAACCAGTACCACATACCACAGTGCCGGGCATGGTGGCTCACCACTGTAATCCCAGCATTTGGGAGGCAGAGGCAGGAGATTGCTGTGCTGTGAGTTGGAGGCTGAGCTCAGGGCCAGCCTGAACCACAAAGCAAGACCCTGTCTCAAAAACAAAAAACAAAAAACAAAAAACAAAAAACAAAAAAACAACAACTCATAAGTGAAATAAATAGGGACAGATAGGTACATATCGCATCTTTTCTCTGGTATGAGAAAATACACATGTAAATGAGTCCTAGCATTGTATGTTATATATTGTGAAATAGAAAATGCTCAATGTAAAATAGGGTGAAGGGGGAAAATGTTGAGATTGTAACAAAAAAGTAAGGAAACAAATTTTATGCATATGGGGGGGTGGTAGGGTGGGTAGGGCTAGGGGAAAAAATGAGAATTAAGATGTGTCTTATACTGGTACAAATCCCCATTATGGAGTGTAATCATGATGTGTATATTTAATGTACCAATAAAGATAAAAAAAACTCAATAGCTTTTGTATGCACAAACAACAGACTCATTGAAAGAGAAATTGGGGAATCAATTCTTTTCACAGTAACATTAAAAAAATCTAGGAATTAATCTAACAAAGGAGGTAAAAAATCTCTGAAGATGGCAACACTCTGAAAAAGAAGATTGAAGAGGATATCAGAAAATGGAAAGACATCCTGTGTTCATGGGTAGGAAGAACCAATATTGTCAAAATGGCTATACTCCCACAACTTTTATATAGATTCAATGCAATCCCAATTGGAATCCCAACAGCATATTTCACAGAGCTAGAGAAAATAATCCAAAAATTCATCTGGAACCACAAAAGACCTAGAATAGCAAAAGCAATTCTAGGAAACAAGGACATGGCAGGGAGTATCTTGATCCCTAATTTAAAACTATACTACAAAGCCATTGTGATAAAAACAGCATGGTTCTGGCAAAGAAATACACCCCAGGATCAATGGAATAGATTAGAAGATCCAGAAACAACTCCAGATATGCTAAGCCACATCATCTTTAACAAAGGAACCAAATATCCTCAGTGGAGGAAAGATAGCCTCCAACAAATGGTGCTGGAAAAACTAGGGTTCAACGTCCAAAGACTAAAACTAGACCTATCTCTTTCACCATGTACCAAGCTAAAATCAAAGTGGACTGGAGAGCTCAATATTAAAGCAGAAACACTAAACCTTCTGCAAAACAGATTAGGTAAAACTCTTGAAGACAATGGCTTAGGGAAAGACTTTATGAACATAACTTCTACAACATGAGAACTTAGCAGAAGTAATCAACAACTGGGATCTCATCTTATTAAAAAGCTTCTGCACACCACGAGAAACTGCCAGCAAAGCGAACAGCAACCAACAGTATGGTAAAAAAATTTTACCAGCTGTTTTTCAGACAAATGACTAGTATCTAGAATAAATAAAGAGCTTTAAAAAAATAAGTGCCCCCCAATTTAAAGACCCAATTCAAAAATGGGCATCTAAAATGATTAGACATTTTTCAGAGGAGTAAAAGCAGCTAAGAAGCATATAAAGAAATACTCAACAGCACTGATCATTTGAAAGATACAGATGAAAACAATACTAAGATTTCACTTCACTCCAAAAGAATGGCTGCTATTTCAAAATTAACCAGCAACAAATGCTGGCGAGGCTGCGGGGAGAGAGGAACCCTTCTCCACTGTTGGTGGGAATGTAGAGTGTTGAAACCACTGTGGAGATCAGTGTGGAGATTTCTCAAAAAACTAGAATTAGAGGTCCCATTGGACCCTGCTATTTCCCTACTGGGGATATACACAAAAGAATTAAAAGATTCATATCACAGTGACATATGTGCACCCATGTTTATAGCAGCTCAGTTTGTGATAGATAAATCTTGGAAAAAACCTAAATGCCCATTAATTGGAGACTGGATAAAGAGGATGTGGTTTTTAAAAAATAAAATGCAGTATTACTCTGCCATAAAGATTGATAAGTTTGAGTCATTTATACTCAAATGAATGTACTTTGAAGACATACTCATAAGTGAAGTAAATAGGTCACAAGTGTGTAAATACCATTATCTGGTTTGAGACACTGAAGGTGTAAATGAGTTCTGGAATGTATGATAGATATTGTGAAATAGAAAATATTCAAAGGAAAAAGGAGGATAGGAGTAAATAAAGAAGGAAAAGAGAAAATTTGATGGTTAAGAAATGGAAGCAAAGCTTATGTATATGAGGTGGGGAGGTTGTAGGGTGGGCAGGAGAATGGCAAGTCGTGTCATATACAGGTACAAATTCTTAGTGTTGAGTGTGATTATGATGTGTATATGAACTGTACCAATAAAATTTTAAACACTAAAAAAAAAAATCTAAAGTATCCATCCTGGATGGTGGTAGCAAAGTCAGAAATTTCTAGTTATATCTAGTAGTGTTAATTAAGTGTAAGAATCCTGAGCTTCCATAGCTTCATAATAACTGCCTTCAATATTCTTGACTTGAAGTCCAGTCTCTAGTTCACGACTATTCTGGTTCATGTTTAGATGTCCCCCAAAGCCTCATGCTGATGAGGTAGGACTTGGCTTTTCAAAATTAGTTGAATCAGGATTGTGCGATGCTGGGGTTAAGGGCATGTAATTACTAAACCACTACATGTGAATCATTAGTTTGGCCTTGTCCTAATCCTAGTGGTCTGAATAAGATAAAAAGGATCCTGGTTGAAGAAGGTGTGGTTTTTGTATAGAATGGAGTATTACTGTGCCATAAAGAATGACAAATTTGAATCATTCATACTCAAATGGACGTACATTCAGGATATACTCATAAGTGAAATAACTAGGTCACAGATGTGGTAAATACTATAACTTGTTTGTAATATGAGAAACTGAAAATGTAAATGAGTTCTAAAATGTATGTTAGATATTGTACAATATAAACTATTCCCAGGGAAATTGGGTAGAGGTAAGTAATGAGGGGGAAGAAAAAATTGTGATAATAATTTTAAAAATGGAAACAAAACATATATAGAGTGGGTGGGAGGTTGTAGGGTGGGTAGGGGAATGGGAAAAAATGAGAATCAAGTCAGGTCATATACTGGTACAAATTGTCAGTGTTGAGTGTGATCATGATATGTATATAAAGTGTACCTATTTAATAATAAAAAAAGAAAGATAAAAGGGACAGAAAAATGCTGTTAAACCCTTTCTTGCTACTTTTGCTGATTTGTACATGTTCGTTTTCCTCTTGACTCTTGTCTGCCATCCCAACCTCAGAGCCAGCTGATTATGAACGTCTCCATTTTATCTATGGGTGTTGGGTATTTGGTCTCAGCAATAAGAGAAAAGTAACAAACACAAGGCCTCTGGGTTGCTTCCACAATCCAATCTCTGGTCCTGGCCTAGGTGGCTGTGAAGCAGACTGTATCCAGAGCATGAGTCTCCATCCACATTGAATTCTTTGTGCAAAATCTGGGGTGCTATGAACTCCTTTCCCTCAAAGGGATGTTTATGTGCCTTTACTAGAGTATCTTAATAAGGAACCATGGTGAATCAGATTAGAAAATTTTATATTGGATAATCTTTTGTTATATTCAGTAACTTTTTAATAACTATGAGTCATGTAGAAAACCTATCTCTTGCTTTCTATTACAAATTAGGTAGAAAATGAGTTTGTTTCACTGAAGGCCTTAGACCTCCAAACTCAGTGAGCCCCAAATATGATGCTAAGTATCTCAGTGGATTCTGTAATTCTGAGTTGTTTGCTTTTTCTGCGTTTCTCTCTTCTATTTCACACACAACTCTACTTTTTCATTGTTCCAAGGTCAGAAGACCTAAAGAAGTAAAAAATTATTAACCAGAGCCTTTCTGTGCAGACAAAATGGTAAAGTCAGAGGGTGGACATTCTAGAATTCACTGGTCACTCATTTATATTTAATTCTGTTGGCTCTTTTTGCAGCTTAACATTTACTTTCCATTTATCTCTATTTGTTTTGCTGATAAGAAAGGAAAACTCAGACATCTTAAGTGCCCAGAGGGAAAGATCTTCCACCATATTAGATAAGCCCCTCAGATATGCAGACACATACTTCAACGTTGGTCCAGTAGAAGAGATCTAGTTTTGTTACCTGGGTCCCCAGGGTTATGATCTGTCAGCTCTAATCATCCATCTTGTCGATTATCAAGGTGCCTTGTTTTTGCTGGATCCTGCCCGCAGCCGAGTAGGTAAAGTGTCAGCGTTTTAGTTCAGAAAATAAGGGAGCATGTGAAAAAGGAGACTTAAGAGAAAAGAGCATGTTGGAAGGAATTCTCTGGAAATCTACCTGATTCCCAGAATGGAGCCATTCTCGCCTCTTGTCTGTGATCAGGTGATACTGGAGGACACTGGCCAGACATTTAGTGAGCAACACAATCCACAGTCCTGTATCCAGCTTGAGTAGTTTCTAAACCCTTCTAGACCCAGAGATAGGGCATCTAAGAGGTATAAAAGTACCTCAGACAAAAAATGTAAAATAAGCCTCACAG